>PVHX01003245.1:111143-147385 GCA_004024805.1 Geosciurus inauris
CTGTAATCCCAGCACTTAGGGAGGCTGAGACAGGAGAATCGCGAGTTCAAAGCCAGCCTCAGCAATGGCGAGGTGCTAAGCAACTCAGTGAGACCCTGTCTCTACATAAAACACAAAATAGGGCTGGGGATGTGGCTCAGTGGTCGAGTACCCCTGATTTCAATCCCCAGTACCAAAAAAAAAAAAAAAAAAAAAAAAACTGTCTTGGGTCAGGTTTAGTCAGGTGTTTACATATATTTAGTGCTCATGGCATCCCAATAAGCAATAGTTCTCAAACATTTCCAGAGAAGAGAATGAGCACGACACAAAAAGGGCATGCTTAAGAAGTCCTCTAGAAATATGAAATAAATTTCTTTTGATGACTGTATTATTTTAAAAATTCATATGAATTTTGCATTGTTTCAAAATACTGTTTGTTTTTGTAAATTAAATATAATTCTAAAAAATTTTTTATCAGATAAAAGTGCTTAACTCTTTTTTTTTTTTTTGGTGCTGGGGATTGAACTCAGGGGTACTCAACCACTGAGCCACATCCCCAGCCTTATTTTGTGTTTTATGTAGAGACAGGGTCTCACTGAGTTGCTTAGTGCCTCGCCATTGCTGAGGCTGGCTTTGAACTTGGGATTCTCCTGTCTCAGCCTCCCAAAGTGCAGGGATTATAGGCATGCGCCACCTCGCCTGGCTTAAAAGTGCGTAACTCTTAGTCTCAATACTTCAGTAAAACTGGTCTTTGGGACATGAAAAAATGGATGGCTTGAATGGCTGGTACATATTTGATCCAGAACTTGAACCTAGGCCTACAGGTCTTTGAAGACAATCACAAATTTTACCTTATTTTGCCACCCCACCCTCACCTACCTGAAAGGTCTACCTGATTTTTTTCTCTTACTCTTTTAAGGCTATTCTGTTGTTCTAGCCAAAGTGGATTATTTATTGTTCCTCATGTTTTTCTCATTTTTCCTGATCTCCACACATGCTCATTATTCTTTGTAGCTGACAAGCACCCCCTTTCAACTCTACCTAACTGGAATCTTACTATCCTCTTTAAGGTCCTGTGGAAATGCCATTTTTCCCTCTGAAAACCAAACACCATTTCTGGAAGCCTGCTGGACTGAACACAAGTGAGTTCTCATGGTTGCCCAGACATGCTTTAATGCCAATGGGCATGTGATTTCCCCATAAATTAGCTTGTGCAAATAATCTCAAGGGCCCTAATTTACACACATCTTTGCAAAGAGATGCTCTGTTTGACAATAAACTTATAGGGGAATTCAAAACATGAAGTTTTGTACATGTAACATCTTGAATAAAGAATAAGTTGAAAAAAACATGTTTAAAAGAAATTCTCAAATAAGTTTCAGGTGATAATGAAATTTAGGGCTATAAATTAGCATAAAGTCTAAAAATGAAAAAGCAATAGACTTTCAGAATTGGAAGGGCCCCTGAAAGTCATCTAGACACTTCCTCTACTCTATAGTCAAATTTTTGGATCCTGCTTTGTATTATGATCAGAAGTCCCATTTGTGTAGTTAATTCTATTTAATTTCCAGCTAGTTTAACTTTGGTTTCTTTATATTTTGATTTCAAAGCTGCCTGAAGAAAGTTTTTTACAGTGAATAATGGAGTTTTCCTGAAGGGTCAGTTGTGACTTTGTTCCAAAGGGAACTAAACCACATGATCTCCTTTGATTTTAAAGGTCGCTAACGTTAGTGATGCTAATTCTGAACCTCTCAGAAATGAATTCTTACCCCCAACTGCAATTTTTGATCAGCCTGACAGCCAGGCTACCGACATGGCCAAGACTAGGGAACACTCATACTCAGCACAGTGGCCATCTGCTCCATTTGGCCAGCTCTAGCTTTGGACGTTGGGAGGTATCTCATGTTGAGCACATCTTGGTTTAACCACAGAGAGTGAAGAAAAAGATTATCAAGGGCATTACTTTTCCACCCTCAAATGCTTTTCTCAATCAAACTATGGTAAAGAGCAGATAGGGAAGAGTCCAGCAGAACCGAGTGTGACCTTAGGCAAGTTACATAACCTTTGCAGGCCCTCATTTCCTATTTGTACAAGGGAGATCATACCAGTACTGTAATTATCTTATGGGTAATTGGCAGGTTTCACCAGGAGTTGCCTGTGGAGCATTTAGGATAATGTCTAGTATGCAGCAGAATCCTTAATGAATGCCAGCCATTACTATTACCAATAAAGGGCAGTAACATTAACATAATCAACATGAATTAGATTCTCTTTTCTTTTTAATGGTTCTGGGGAATGAACCCAGAAGCACTCTACCACTGAGCTACATCCCTAGTTCTTTTTTTTTTTTTTTTTGAGACAAGGTCTCACTAAATTGCTCAGGCTGGCCTTGAACTTGTGATCCTTCTGCCTCAGCCTCCCAAGTTGCTAGGATTACAGGCAAGCGCCACCACGCCCAGCTGCTGCTTAATGCCTTTTCTGAGGAACTGAAAGGTAGCCAAGTGGCTAAAGGTTGTGAACTCGCTTGACGCGAGGCTGGAGCAACAGGTAGGGGCTTACCAGCCATGTATGGAAGCCCCTGAAGGGTTCTGAGCAGAAGAGGCACAGCATCGGCTCACTCTGGCTGCTTTTGGAGAGTGGACTGGAAGGGGCAAGAAGAGAATTAGAGACCAGTCAGGAAGCTGCTTGGGTGGTTCTAATAAGAGATGGCTGGTGGCTGTGGTGATGGAGAAAAGAAGGTGAATTTGAGACACAATTTGGAGGTCATATTGATAGGATTTGATGACTGGAATGTGAGGAGTTGAATGATGGGATGACAAAAGTTGATTCTTTTGGTTTCTGGCATGAACAGCTGTGTAGATAAAAGTGTGTACAGAATCTACCTTTGAAACAACTGAGATTCCTTCTTCTCTCGGTGCAATCCCCTGGCCTCCAAGTCATTAGAACTTCCTGTCTAGATCATTGTTTTTCTCATTAGTTCCCTAGCTCCCATCTATGACTACTGTAGATCACCCTATGCTGAGTGCAGTGCTAAATTTCTATAATCACACCAAGTTGGGAGGCTGACGCAGGAAAATTGCAAGAGCAAGGCCCTCAGCAACTTATGGAGACCCTGTCTTAGTATTAGGGACAAAAAAAGTGTGGAATGTAGCTCAGTGGTAAAGCACCCCTGGGTTCAATTCTCAGCACCATCAAATAAACAAAAACCCAAACCACCCTATGCTGTATTATCTTCTCAAATACAGTTCCAATAACATTACTTTCCATTCAGAACTCTCCAATGTGGGTGAAGGTGTAGCTCAGTTGTGGAGCTCTTAACTACTATGTGTGAGGCACTGGATTTGAGCTCCAGCACTAGAAAAAACAAAATAGAAAAACTCTAATGGTTCCTTATCACTTACTTAAGAACTCATTAGTTTGGTTTTCAAGGTTCCATAACCTACAGTTCTGGCCTTTTTCTTTTTTGTACCAGGGATTGAACCCAAGGGTGCTTTAACCACTGAGCCACATCCCTAGCCCTTGTAATTTTTCATTTTGAGAAAGGGTCTTGCTAAATTGCTTAGGGCCTCACTAAGTTGCTGAGGCTGACTTTGAACTTGTGATCCTCCTGCCTCAGCCTCCAGAGCCACTGGGATGACAGATGTGCACACCCAGCTCAGCCTTCTTTTCTATTACTTTTTTACTTCCTTTTCAGTTGAACTGGACTACTTACTGTTCCCTGAATTATCCCACACAGTCTACCCGGGCACCTTTGCTCATGTTCTACCTTAGGTCTTACCATGTGTCTACAGAAACTTTACTTAACTTCTAAAGTTCATTATTTACAAAATATCCCATCTTTAAACCTCAGGATGTCTTCTTCTTCTCTTATTGCATTTCAGTTTCTGCCTTTCATTAGGGTTATTAGTGTAATTTATCTCACTTGCATTCCCTACCCCCAACAGACCACAATGCCTTTGAGTGGAGGTTCTATTACTTGCATTGTTCCCACAGCCCTTGTCAAGAATACTGCTTTGTCCACAGTAGGTACATTTGCTTGAATTTATTTGATACAATTTATGTTAAGGAGCAACAAGACCCAAGTTGTTGAAGGGGAGGTTTTCCAGCAGCGTCCTCCAGCACCAGGGCTCAAGCAAAATTGATTGTTAGCACCCTTCTACCAAATTCCTTGAAATGATACCTAACACAAATGTATCTACACACGCCCTTTTAATGGAGTCTTCTGGCTATTCAAAATGCTCCAACACAGCAGTTCACAAAAACTTATTCTTTCCTTGAAGTATTAAATATTAAAAATATTTAATTTGGGGGTGTAGCTCTGTGGTACGTAATTAGCATGTGTGAAGAGCCTGGGTTCAATCCCCAGTACCGCTCTCCACCCTTACCTCCACCCCTCAAATGACAGCCTCTAATTCAGACTTTTTCAAGCTGCTTTCTGTAACTCATTAATGAATTTAGTGGGTCATAAATAATAATAAGAAGAAAATAGTAAGGGTAAAGATCATTTCCTGAAACTTGTTCCAAATACATATATACACATATATACACGTGTGTGTTCCAGGTCACTATGTAAAATGTATTTTTTTCTTTCTTTCTTTTTGTAAAATGTATTTCTTACCATAACTCCTAGTCAGAAAAGTTTGAAAGCCAGTGCTTTAATGCTTTGTGCCCCACTTCAAGATCAGTACACAAAACTCAAGTAGAGAAAGATTTTAATAGTGATGATTAAAAGTGATTTACCCTTTAATTTTTTTTTTTTTTTTTTTTGTGTGGTACTGAGAATTGAACTCAGGGGCTCTTTATCATTGAGCTACATCCCCATCCTTTTTTAATTAATTAATTAATTTTTGGTACCAGGGATTGAACTCGGGGGTACCTGACTACTGAGTCACATCCCCAGACCTATTTTTTGTTTTATTTAGAGACAGGGTCTCACTGAGTTGCTTAGTGCCTCGCTGTTGCTGAGGCTGGCTTTGAACTCATAATTCTCCTATCTCAGCCTCCCAAAGTGCTGGGATTACAGGCGTGTGCTACTGCGCCCAGCATTTTTTAATTTAAGACAAGGTCTCACTAAGCTGCTAAAGCCCTCATTAAATTGCTAGGGCTGGCCTTGAATTTGTAATCAACCTGCCTCAATCTCTAGAGTTGCTAGGATTACAGGCACGTGCCAATGTGTACACTTGAAAATGTGACTAATACACCTGAGTCTCCCCTTCAGAGGTGCTTTTAACTCAAATTGATCTCTAATCAGTAGTAAGTGAATAAGAAATCATTTTGGGTACAAGCCTTCTTGCTACCTCTACCAAGATTTCTTCCAGAGCCGGGCACAGTGGTATCCACCTGTAATCCCAGCCACTTGGAGGCTGAAGCAGGAGGACTGCAAGTTCAAAGCCAGCCTCAGCAACTTAGTGAGGCTGTAAGCAACTAAGTGAGATCTTGTCTTAAAATAAAAAAATTAAAAAAAGAAAAGGCTGGGGATGTGGCTCACTGGTAAAGTACCCCTGGGGTCAACCCCAGTTCCAAATTAAAAAAAAAAAAAATTTTTTTTTTCCTCCAGGATTCCAGTTCCCTGGTTCAGGAACCAGGAACTCATGGCTAAAGGCTAATGTTTCTAGATTACAATATACAGAAGTGGTAATATCTTTGTAAGGGAAATATATTTACAACCAAAATGTATTCCTTCTTCCATGCACACGTCAAGCTTATTAATTTTTATTTACATGCTACTTAACCTATGTCTGCAAATACAATCACACATATCCACCTCAAAGAGCTATAACTGGGCTGCAGTATAGCTCAGTTGTAGACTAGTTGCTCAGCTTATGCAAGGCCCCAGGTTCAATGCCCAGCACTGCAAAAAAAACAAAAACAAAACAAACTATACCTAATATGAGGCAACATAAAGCCCAAGTTGATCTAAAGTGAGAAATACAATGAACTATCGCTACTGAAAGCAATATTACATTTAAGATAAGAAGGGAAATGGTACTACAGGCAAGGGGGCTTGGGAGTGTGGTAGAAGTATTACACCAAGTAATGAGAGAAGATGAGAAAAGAGGGGTAGCGCATGGAGCTATTTTCCAGTCAGCTGTATGCCCCAAGACAGTATATAGCAGTAACCCCCAGGAGTGCATAGGCAGTATCTGATTATTCAGCACACAAACGACAAATTCCAAGTCCTAATTCCAGCCCTGCTCCATTTAACAGGTTGCCCCTTATAATTTGTCACTACCTGTTATGTTTTCAATTTATAGTTGAGAAATCAACAGTAAGCTTCCTCAGTAATGAATGTAAACACTCTTAATTGCCAATTCCAATTCCAACAAATAACTGGGTCAGAAGCTAGGTTCAAAGAGTAGGAAGTTCAAAGCTGGTGTGGTACAAAGAAGCCTTTAGATCTGGGTGCTGATAAAATTGGGTTATGCCTGGTTTCACTGAACAAATTTTACAACGTGAGATCTCTTCCACTTCTGAAACCTTACAATTCTACAAGGGAAGGAAAAAGTGACCTTTATTTGGAAGAAAGGAAGATCATCTTGGTTTAAAAGGTTAACAGGCAAATAACAACAGTATTAGCCAAGGTTGTTTAAATATGAATTGATGCCTCTTCCATTATCTAGATTGGGTTAACACCCTCTGGTGATATTATATGTCAACATCTCTACTGACTACTGGATAAATTCCAAACTTCATTCTGGCAGTTAAGCCCTTCCACATCTGCCCAACCTTACCTCAAACTTCTTAGGGTTCAAATCTGTAATATTCTATTCTTGCCCCATTCCTGTTTACTTATCATCCTTTTAGCTTTCACTTAATTCTTCCTTCACCCTTGCTCTCTCAGCTAAAGTTCTACAACTTCCTAGCTAAAGTTCTATATAACCTTCATAAACACTTCCATTACTCAAATTATCTATCAATTATCTCTAATCTTGACATTTGAATTCCTACAGGACTTTATAGTAATCCTATGCAGGTGCTGTTCTTATTTCATAGATACTCAGGCCCAGAGAGGTTAAGATTGTTTAGGGTCCCATCATTTATGAGCAAGCAGCAAGGCTGGGTCCAATTCTTTTGCCTTCAAAGTCCACATACCATTTCATTGTACTATGCTGCCTCCATATATTTTTTAAAAAGCCTATAAACCAGTTATAATACAGCTTGTTGTGACATAAATTCAGACACATCACATCCTTTGAACCATACGGGTAATAAACGTTTGGAACAGCATGTATAGTTTTTAAGGGGCTTGTTGGTCCTTTTTCCCAAGCTCAACATTAAAATGATATTCAGGACAAATGACAGATGGGTGGCTAAGGGGGGAGGTAATATGGTATAAGAAAATATTAGAAATGGGACACAAAAGAGATGAAAGTGTAATATAAGCTGGCAATGCACAAAACAGACTCAGAATATGGAAGTATGGTATATGGGGCTTAGGAGGCCTGAAGGGCTAAAATACCTAAGTTAGGGAGCCTATGCCTACCGATGAGAAGCGCGCATGTGTGGGGGTTACTAATAAGAGATAAGCAATACACATGACCTGAGAGTGGAACTCCAGAGAGCAACATAATGAAGACAGGTCATGGAGGCAGACGACAGCATGGCTTGACAAGAAAGTGGGGGCACAGAATAAAGGGCCAGAGGGCAGAGCAGGGGTCGAAGAGAAAGGTGAAGAGGTTCAAAGGGCACAGTGCCCCCAGACTCGAGACCTGACTTCTGTCTTCCCCTCAGTAAATGGTTGGTATGTTTTAAGATTCACATCCGCACCCCACAGAGCTCTCCTGTGTGGCTCCAGGAAGAGGGAGGTCCTGTCCCCATTCCTCCACTATTCCCCGGGGACTCCGCGAGGGGGCGGAGGGAGCAGGAGGGTCCTTACCCAGGAAGATGGAGATGATGAGCCGCAGCGCCTGTTCCGACGCGCCCAGGGACGTCGCCAACTTGCTAAGGCTTAGCTCCTCAAAACCTGACCGTAGACCCCAAATCGGCTCCACCACCTTTCCCACGTCCCCCTCCACTGCGGACGCCATCTTAACTGCGGGCGCCCACCAGGGACCCCCCCAGCTCTGCGCGCCCCGAATGTGGGCAAAATGCTGTAGCTTCACCCCCAATTCCGGCCGGGGGCCCGCCCACGGCGTGCGCATTGGCTGCGGGCCCGCCCAGAGTCGCCAGGCCCACCCGATTATTGGTCGATATGAGCAGGGGGCGGGGCCTAGCGAACAAGGTAGGAAGAAGGCGGGTCTGAACGTTTGTAAGGCAAAGGTGACTCCTATCGAGAGTGAAAACTGGGCAGACCCGGGACGGGCGGGGCTTGGAGTCGCGACCCTGGGCTGCTATTGGAAAAGTCTAAAACGCGCGGCGTGGTGACTGTTCAACTCTGTCCTAAGTGCTCGGGGGAGGAGTCGGCGCGGGCGAGTGTCCGGCTGGCTCGTTCGCTGCTTTCCCATTGGCTGAGATAGGAGCAGGCGAGAGTCGGGGCGGGGGGGGGGGGCGTCACCAGACCGCGAGGTTACTCTCGGTCGCCGGCGCGCTGGGGTTACTGGGGCATGTAACGGAGAGGCGGGAATTCCTGATGCAGCTTCGCGAGCGCCTCCTAACGGTACCTGCCGGGCCCTTCTTCAATTCCGGAGCTGTTAGTCTTGTCGCCCTCGCTTCCAAGAGGTCTGGGGAGAGCCCAGTGCCTAGGACCACTCCTGCCTGCTTTTTTTGGTTTGTTTTAATTTATTACACGGATCCTCTCCTTTACAGTTTCCTTTTTGGAGGTTCTAGGAATCGAACCCAGAGTTTCCCCCATGCTAAGCAAGCACTGTACCACTGAACTACATCCCCACTCCACATGCAATTTCCTATAGTAAAAGGTGATTTTCTCCCTTCTCCCCAGAGGCGATGAAATTAAGATATGCCTATTTAACACTTGTTACTTTAATTAACAATTCACCTAGTTTTCTCACTTTTCAAGTAATGCACGTTCGTGATAAAATTTCAAACAGAATAGAAACATGAAACAATATAAAAATCCGCTCTTCCCATGCTGCTTCCTATTCTCACTTCCTACGTGTATCCCTATCCCCCACCCTCCACAATCTATTGAGCACTTTAGTACGTGCCCAGGACTGTGCTGGGTTTGGAAATATAATAACAAGTACAAAGCCATGGAGTGCACAAGTAGTGGCATTAGTGAATGTGTGACTGTACGTGAAGGCAAGCACTCTGAAGGAAAGTGTCAAAGTTCTATTAGAGTCTGTAACAATGGAACACTAAGAGTTTCTTGTTAACGACTTTG
This sequence comes from Geosciurus inauris, assembly GCA_004024805.1. Lineage (NCBI taxonomy): Eukaryota > Metazoa > Chordata > Mammalia > Rodentia > Sciuridae > Geosciurus > Geosciurus inauris. The sequence continues at coordinate 120,403 of PVHX01003245.1, forward strand.
TAGAGCATTCTTGTGCAATGGCGGTTTATACTTCTACAGCATTTTGTACTTTATAAAGCATGTGTATTCATATTATTTTACTTAATTTGGCTACGCAACAGGATAGTTTTTTGTTTTTTTGTTTTTGTTTTTTTGGTACCGGAGATTGAACTCAGGGGTACTTGACCATTGAGCCACATGCCCAACCCTATTTTGTGTTTTATGTAGAGACAGGATCTCACTGAGTTGCTTAGCGCCTCACCCTTGTTGAGGCTGGCTTTGAACTTGCGATTCTCCTGTCTCAGCCTCCCAAAGTGCTGGGATTACAGGCGTGCGCCACCGCGCCTAGATAGCATGGTTATTATTATGGTATCCTCTTACAGACAGAGGCTTGGAGAAATTAAGGAACTTGTTATTCCTTTCCAGCAGGTGGCAGAGACAGAATTAAAACCTTGTACTGTCAAATTCTCCCCTACTCCTTTTTTGGGGGCAATGATTTTTTTTTTTTTTTTTTAATTTGAAGTACTGGAGATTGAACCATTGAACCCAGGGTACTAAGGACCAAACCCAGGGCCTCACACATGCTAGGCAAGCACTCTACTACAGAGCTCTACTGCCAGCCCCCAACTTTTAAAAAATAGAAAATATTTCACTCACACAGAAAAGTAAATAATACTGTAAATCATACTATAACCTACCTAGGTTAAAAAACAAACATCACATATACAGTTAAAGAACCTGGCATATCCTTTTCTGATGGCACTTCCTTTCTCAGAACCAATAGGATTCACACACACACACACACACACACAGCCTTATGTTTCCCTTATGCATATTGCTGCAGTGATATTCTTTTTTTCTTTTTTGGTACTAGGGATTGGACCTAGGGGTGTTTTACCACTGAGCTACATCCTCAGTCCTTTTTATTTTTTACTTTGAGGCAGGATCTTGATAGGTTGTTGAAGTTCCTGCATCAAGCTAGCAATCCTTCCGCTTTAGCCTCCTGAGTAGCCAGTGTGTACCACCCACCTGGCTCGTGGATATTTTCCTTTAAGCAGCAGGAGAGTTTCTCTAAGGACTTTGGCTTCTAAACTTAAAAAAAGAATTAGAATTATATATATGTACATTATATATTATAATTCTATATATTCATTCTAATCTGAGTCTGAAGGCCTTAATCACTTGCCACTTGGATGACTCTGGTATTTTTATCTTCAAGAGTTTTTTGGTGCTAGGGGTTGAACCCAGGTCCTTGCCCATAGGTAGGGTAGGTACAGTACTCTACCACTGAGCTAAAACTTTAGTATTTATCAATATCTTTCCTATTTTTATACTTTATATACTGTGCATATCCAGAAACAATATACAGTGTAATTTTGCATGCTTTCTAAATTTATATTAATGTTACTGCAATGAATGTATCATTTACAATTTATTTTTATGCTTGACATCTTTAATGAGATGTATTCATGTTGTTGTTACATGTAGCCCTAATCCATTCATTCTAACTGGGATGTAACAGTCCATTATATGATTATACTACAATTAATTTACCATGGTCTTTTTGAGGAATATTTGGATTCTTTATTTATTTATGTTTATTTCCTTTTACGAACATTGCTGCAGTGGATATTCTCCTTTAAGGAACAGTAAGAGATTCTCTAGGAATATGACTTCCAAACTTAAAAAAAAAACATTAACTGGGATATACTGTAAAAAACATATTGACCTACTATACAGACATATTCATATGCTACACAACCAATACATATACTACTCACACAAATATGTACTAGACACTCCCATACTATGAACGTGTTCTCTGATAATTTAGATTCTATTCTAATTCATTAAAAAATTGTTAGCCAGATTGGTTGTGTTGGCACTTGCCTATAATCCTAGCTACTCAGGAGATTGAGGCTGGAGGATCCAAGTTTGAGACCAACCTGGGCAACTTAGTGAGATCCTGCCTCAAAATAAAAAAAATAAATGGGCTAGGGTTGTGGCTCAGTGGTAGAATGCTTGCCTGGCATGTGTGAAGCACTGTGTTTGATCCTCAGCACTAAATAAAAATAAGTAAGCCGGATGTGGTGGTGCAAGCCTGTAATCTCAGCACTTAGGGAGGCTGAGACAGGAGAATCGCAAGTTCAAAGCCAGCCTCAGCAATGGCGAGGCACTAAGCAGCTCAGTGAGACCCTGTCTCTACATAAAACACAAAACAGGGCTGGGGATGTGGCTCAGTGGTCGAGAGCCCCTGAGTTCAGTACCAAAAATAAATAAATAAATAAATAAATAAATAAATAAATAAATAAATAAATAAATAATAAAATAACAGTATTGTATCAACCTACAACTAAAAAATATTAAGGAAAAAAAAAAAAGGTTTGGAGAGATATTGCTCAGAGGTAGAAAACTCCTGGGTTCAATTCCCAGTACAAAAAGAAAGAGAGATTTAGGGACGGAGGGAGAGAGCGATGGGGGGGAATGAATTATAAAACAAACTGAAAATTCTGGAATAGAAATAAGCAAAATGAGCTGGGCGCGGTGGCTCAAGCCTGTAATCCCAGCACTTAGGGAGGCTGAGACAGGAGAATCGGGAGTTCAAAGCCAGCCTCAGCAATGGCAAGGTACTAAGCAACTCAGTGAGACCCTGTCTCTACATAAAACACAAAATAGGGGGCTGGGGTTATGGCGCAGTGGTAGCGGCTTGCCTAGCATGCGTGAGGCACTGGGTTCGATCCTCAGCACCACATAAAAATAAAATAAAGATATTCTGTCCACCTACAACTAAAAAAATAAAATAAAAAAAAAAAACACAAAATAGGGCTGGGGATGTGGCTCAGTGGTCGAGTACCCCTGAGTTCAATCCCCAGTACCAAAAAAAAAAAGAAAGAAAGAAAGAAGCAAAATGTATTGGTGAAATCACTTCTCTCACTTTTTTTGACATGGGGTCTCACTATGTTGCCCAGGCTAGTCTTGAATTCTTGGACTTAAGAATCAGCCTCTAATGTAGCTGGGACTACAGGCTCACACCATTGTGCCCAGCTGTGTTTTGTTTTGTTTTGTTTCCCCTGGCAGTATTGAGTGCTGGGCCTAGGGCCTCCTGCAAGCACCCTACCACTAAGCTATACCTCCAGCCCTCATTCTTACTGTTGTTTTCCCCTGCTCTTTCCTTCCTTCTTTAGCTATCTCAGTATCTCTTTCTACTTCTCCTTTCTTCCCTTCCTGTCTTAGTGCATTTGTGCTGCTATAACAAAATATCTGAAACAGGATTATTTATTTATTTATTGGTACTGGGGATTGAACCCAGGGGCTCTTACCCACTGTGCCACATCCCCAGCTATTCTTTCATATTTTATTTAGAGACAGGGCCTTGCTAAATTGCTTAGGGTCTTGCTAAATTGCTGAGGCTGGCTTTGAACTTGCAATCCTCCTGCCTCAGCCTCCCTAGCTGCTGGGATTACAGGCATGCGCTACCATGCCCGGCTGAAACTGGGTAATTCATAATAGACATTTATTTCTCAGGTCCCATAGCTGTAAGTCCAAGATGAAGTGTATTTTTTCCTGGTCAAGGTAATGAAGGGCCAGTATGACTACCCAATTTCTCTCTTCCCCTCTTATAGTGTCCTCACAAAGTCCATGTGTTCTCTATGGTGTAGCTATAAGATAAAGAAGGCCATCTAATTTGCATCAGACTTACCTTGAGCAATATACAAACCTTTGTAGTATTAAACCCCAAGATTATCCAAGACCTTGTACATGCTGGGAAAGTGCTCTGTCACTGAGCTATATCTCTAGTACTTGTTACTTTATTTTAAAGACAGGATCTTGTGAAGTTGACCAGGCTGGCCTTGAACTTGTGATCCTTCTGCCTCAGCCTCCTGAATATCTGAGAGTATAGGAGTGTATCACAATGCCTGTCCAGCTACCCTCTACTCTTTGTTCCCAGTAGATTTTGGTGTTTGCATCATTTATAAAACCTCTGAGATAGGAATTTGGGAATACAGAGGGGAAAAAAAACAAAACGAATCACCCATGAACCGTTAGAATACAGGAACTGCCCATGAACCATTGGAATGCAAAACGAGAAACTGGTAGCAACCCAGTCCAGGTCCTTGTGCCCATGTCCTTGCCCACAGGAAGTAGCATGATGCAAGAGCAATGAACAAGCAAGGAAAACTGGTGGGAAATTGTGTAATTCCACCTTGACTCTACCTCTAGTTCAACTCCCAAGCCACTGTCCTTCTATAAATATTAGATCCCAGACCACGGCATTGCTTCCCCTTCTCAAGATGGCCTACACTCTTTCTCTTTCCCTTTGACTGCATAATTTGTTTTTCTAGATAAATCCCTGCTTGTGCCTCTATTTGACGTGTCCTTAAATTCTTTTATGCGATGTCAGGAACCCCACTAATCCTGAGTTGAGGTGCCCTTCTCTGAAATTTTCACTGACCCTCCTCCAGTGACACTACTAGTCACATATGACCGCAATTCCTTAATAGTTACATTCACTTTCCATTTTCTTCATTTCCAAGAACCCTTTTTTATGCTGGTATTTTTTCCTTAGCATTTTTTTTACCATAGCATATTTGTGTGTGTGTGTGTGTGTGTGTGTATGCAATCTATTTTAGCTTGGGGAGGGTTCTTTTTGTATTTATTTTAAAATTCATCTTCTTTTATTCCCAGCATTTTCCTTTAACTAGTTTATTTTGTCATTTTTATTATAATGACTATTATAATGACTGTCCTTTCATATGCAAGCAGGGCATTTCAAAACTGAGCAAGCCTATGAGTTGTCAGTAGGGCTTATTGACAGGTGAGTTTCTCTAAAGGTATTTGAACTGGGAGTTCTCCTTCTGGTTCAGAAACTTCCAAATATCAGTGTTTGGAGAGTTTATTCTTTAGGGAATATATATATACACACACACATATATATAGATATAGAGATAAATATATATAAAATATATATGTAAATATATATATATATGTGTGTGTGTGTGTATATATATTTTTTATTTCTTCATAGAGAAATCTGGTCATCTCCTATCAGGAAGGTATATGCCCATTTTCAGCTCTGTTAGTCTCCCTGTTCCTGGCTCGGCCTCATGTCCTTGAGCCCGGGGTTTCTCACATCTGTTTTCTCCAGAGAATCTAGCGTCAACCGTCGCCTAGTGGTGGTGGAGCTGGGCATTTATCTTTTGCTAGGTTGGTAACAGGCTGAGAGTCCAACCTTTTGAGTCTAGGCTTTCAGGTCAGCTGTCCAGTCTTGGCTTCTCACTCAGGTGCCTTTCCTCTGCTCTGCCATCATTATGCCACCATCTCCTCTCCACTTTCCTAAAATGTGTTAGTGTTTAATCTGCTGGAATATCCTCTTCATTCACTTTTTCCCTAGAGATTTGTACCTTCTGTGTCCCACTCATCATTATTAGTTTAGTGAGCAATTGGGCACAGGAGGCAAGTAAGACACTTTTATCATGTTTCCTTTTTTTTTAGTTATTGATGGATCTTTATTTTTTTTATTCATTTATTATTTGTATGTGGTGCTGAGGATCGAACCCAGTGCCTCATGCATGCTAGGCAAGCGCTCTACCACTGAGCTACAGTCCCAGCCCCTATCATGTTTCCTTTTTTAAACAAATATTTTTTAAAATAAATGGTTTGCTTTTAAAAAGTAACAAGGTTGGGCTAGGATTGTGGCTCAGTGGTAGAGCGCTTGCCTTGCTAAGCATGAGGCACTGGGTTTGATCCTCAGCACCACATAAAAATAAATAAAATAAAGATATTGTGTCCATCTACAACTAAAACATATATTTAAAAAAGTAACAAGGTAATTAATTTTTCTAATAGTTTTATATCTTTAAAGACCATGCTTAAGCTTCTGTATTGCTCTGGGTTCTGCAGAGAAACAGAACAAATAGCCAGACAGGGTGGTACATGCATGTTACCACAGAAATTTGGGAGGTTGAGGCAGGAGGATCCCAAGTTCAAAGCTAGCTGTAGCAACTTAGTGAGACTCTATCTCAAAACAAGAAATAAAAAGGAAAAGCCAGGTGCAATGGTGCACACCTATAGTCCTATCACTTTGGGAGGCTGAGACAAGAGGATTGTGAGTTCAAAGCTAGTCTCAGCAATGGCAAGGCACTAAGCAACTCAGTGAGACTCTGTCTCTAAAAAAACAAAAAACAAAACAAAACAAAAAACCAAATATGGGGATGTGGCTCAGTGGTTGAGTGCCCCTGAGTTCAATTCCCAGTATGAAAAATAAATAAATAAAAATAAAAAGGACTTGGGATGTAGCTCTGTGGTAAAGTGCCCCTGGGTTCAATCCCCAGTACCATTAAAAAAAGAGAGAGAGAGAGAGAACAAGCGGGTGTGTGTGTGTGTGTGTGTGTGTGTGTGTGTGTGTGTGTGTGTGTGTGAAGTTTGACCCTGAAGGCCTTAGAACAAGGAAAAAAGGAGAGCCAGTGGTATAAGTTCCAGTCTGAGTCAAAGTCCAAAGGTAGAAGACTGATTTCCTATCTTGAACACAAGTAGAGCGAGTAAATTTTCCCTTATTCAACTTTTCATTTTATTCATGCCTTTAACAGATTGGATGAAGCACTTCATGCTGGGTAGAAGGGGAGAATGACAATATGCCTTACCTGGTCTCCTAATTTCAATGTTGTTCTCATCCAGAAATGCCTTCCCAGATATACCCAAAATAATGTTTGTCAAAATCTAGGCTGCCAGGGCTGGGATTATGGAGCAGTGGTAGCATGCTCGCCTAGCGCGCATAAGGCACTGGGTTCGATCCTCAGGACCACATAAAAATAAAATAAAGATATTCTGTCACCTACAACTAAAAAATAAACATTTAAAAAAAGAAATCTAGGCTGCCCATAACCCAATCAAATTGACACATAAACTTAACCATTACAAGTTCACTTCTTGGCCCTGGGATGTAGCTCAGTGGAAAGGTTCTTACCTAGCCTGCACAAGGCCCTGTGTTCGATCCCTGGAACTGCAAGATAAGGAAATAAAAGAACATAGTATACTCATCTTAGAAAGAAAAACTAAACAAGTTCACTTCTTGCTGAGTGTGGTGGTGCACGGGAACCCGAGGCAGGAGGATTGCAGATTCAAGGCCAGCCTCAAAACTTTAGTGAGGCCCTAAGCAACTTAGCGAGACCCTGTCTCAAAATAGAAAATAAAGGGGGCTGGGGATGTTGCTCAGTGGTCTAGTGCCCCTGGGTTTAATCCCTAGTACCAAAAACAAAAACGAAAAGTTCATCTCTTGTCAACTTGGCACACATATTTATCTCCTTAAACCATACTTATTCTCCAAATAGACAATGAGAAGGTCATAATTCTACCTAACATATGGCAACCATTCTGTGTGCAGCTGAAAATGCACTAACCTTTTCCCTAGGAGACAAAAATCCTTGAATGATGTTTACTCTTCTCTTTGATATTTCATAACTATTTTGATGAAAAATTAAAACTAGTTAAGTACTATGATATAGAGTCATTATATCCTGGGTGTTTTAGTCAGTGTTTTTTGCTGCTGTGACCAAAAGACCTGACAAGAACAATTACAGAGGAGGAAAGTTTATTTGGTACTGTTTCAGAGGTCTCAGTCCATAGATGGCTGACTCCGTGGCTCTGGGCCCAAGGTTAAGTATAATATCATGGTGGAAGGGTGTAGAGGATGAAAGCAGCACAGGACGTGGTAATTAGGAAGCAGAGGGAGGGCCTCGGCTCACCAAGGACCAAAGGCATGCCCCCAGTGACCCACCTTCTCCAGCCATACCCTATCTGCCTATAGTTGCCACCAAGTTTATCTCTACCAGTGTATTAATCTACTCATTAGGTTACAACTCTCAGTCTATAATCATTTCACCTTCTAACGTTCTAGCATTGTCTCACACATGAGCTTTTGGGGGACACTTTATATCTAAACTATAACACCCTGTGTTACATGAAGGAGAATAATACCCAGGGCTGTTTTACCACTGAGCTACATCTCCAGGCCTTTTTACTTTGAGACAAAGTCTTGCTAAATTGCTGAGGATGGTCTCAAACTTGCAATCCTCCTACCTCAACTTCTTGAGTAGCTGGGATTACAGGTGTCCTTGGCTGGTACAATGTGCCTGGCTCCACAGCTGGTATTTATAGCTATGTTCTTTTTTTTTTGGTACTGGGGATTGAACTCAGGTGTACTCACCACTGAGCCACATCCTATTTTGTGTTTTATGTAGAGACAGGGTCTCACTGAGTTGCTTAGCGCCTTGCCGTTGCTGAGGCTGGCTTTGAACTCGGGATTCTCCTGTCTCAGCCTCCCAAAGTGCTGGGATTACAGGTGTATGCCAGCATGCCCAGCTATAGCTATGTTCTTTCATGACCCATTCTGTGTTTCCTTTGCCTTTAGCAAGAACAGTACTCAGCTGGTTGTGGTTTTTTACCTGGTGAAATGAAGCAAACCTTCATTGCTGAAGGATCTGAGCAGTTGTAGTCCTGCCTGGATTCGGTTGTTGTAGTTTTTCATTTACCTTAATCACAGGCGTGGTAGTACTAAGAATTGACCTAAGCCATCTCTGTGTTCTGGACATATTTTTTCTTTCTTTCTTTCTTTTTTTTTTTTTGTTTTTGTTTTTTTGGTACCAAGGATTGAACTCAGGGGCACTCAACCACTGAGCCACATCCCCAGCCCTATTTTGTGTTTTATGTAGAGACAGGGTCTCACTGACTTGCTTAGCGCCTCGCCATTGCTGAGGCTGGCTTTGAACTCGCGATTCTCCTGTCTCAGCCTCCCAAAGTGCTGGGATTACAAGCGTGAGCCACCGCGCCCGGCTTGGACATGTTCTTTCTTACCTCCATTGTGGAGTGGCAGTTTGACTTCCTTTTGGTAGTCAGGATCAATCAGCAGCCAGCACAGTAACTCCCTTTTTTGTCTATTGATTCAGAGGCATGAGGAGTCCTAAGTGGTTAACAGCCTAGAATCATTTTGTCTTCTGGCAGAAGCATTCTTCCCTTTGGAATTAAGACCAGCAAAGTGTAAAGTTGCAGGAAAGGAAGCAAAAAGTTATTAGTGGGTCACTAGGTGTAATAGAATGTGGTGCCACTTCCATTTCTTCCTCTTGATTCCTGAATCTGTCAAATTCTTGCTATGGGAGAAATAGTACCATATATTAGATGCTTATTCAGAATACATATAGCCACTTGGGGTGCATCACCGCAGTCCTGTAAGGTATGGTCACCTAGCTGGTGCTGTAACTGTGTCTTCAAACTAATCCACTATTCTATCAAGCTAGTTATTTCAACATGAAGGGGAACATGATAAGATCAGTGAATTCCACGAGCAGGCGCACATCACACTTTTTTTGCTTTGAAATGAGCTCCCTAATTGGAACCATGCTGTTTGGAATATGACAATAGATAAAGCATTCTATAAGTTCATAGATGGCAGTTTTAGCAGAATCATCCTATGCAGGGAAGGTGCACCTTTTTTCCAGGGTAAGTACCTAATTGAATAAGAACGAAACATTGCACTTTCTCATGGTGGAAGCCATCCAGTGTAATCAACCTGCCACCAGGTAAGTAGCTCATTAACGTGGAGACTAGTGCCATACCAAAGACTCAAGACTCTGATGCTGTCAGACTGGGCACTCAGCGGTGCTGCGACCTAGTGAGGGGAAACCCATGTTGCTAAGGCCATGCATGACATTCACCCCGCTACCATGACCATTTTGTGCATTGGGCATTTACAGGGGTGGCTGGGGAAAGAGGCTGACTAGTTTCCAAAGAACAAGTCATCCTATCTACTTTGTTATTTAAATCCTCCTACATTTGGATCACCCTTTGTTGAGTATTCACATGACATGGAACACAAATATCTTGGAGGGGTTTTTGCCCATGAAAGGATCTATTTACACACCTCTTCCCTAAGTTTCTTTGTCCTATTTATTTCAATATTTTTTTTCAGTGCTGGAAATTGAACAACCCATGTCCTTGTGCCTGCTAGGCAAGCGTTCTACCATTACAGTATATCCCAATCCCCTTCCGAGTTCCTGACCATACAGTCAAACCATTGGCCACAGCCTATGAATTAGTATGTAATTGCATATCCGGCATTTTTTCCTTCTAAGCAAAATGAACAACAAGGTACATACTTAAAGTTCTGCCCATTGGGAATATTTCAGTTCACCACCGACTTTCAGGAATGTCTCAGAAAGAAATCTTAGTGTTGCAGCTGTCCCCTCTTGGAAGGTGCCTGCATTCGTGCAGAGCCAGGTTTGAGTCTTTTCTTCTGTCACCTTATCAATCATAGGAAAGTCCTCATAAAACCATAGATAAAAACTGGGAGAGAAAGCCGGCGTGGTGGCTCAAGCCTGTAATCCCAGCACTTAGGGAGCCTGAGACAAGAGAATCGCGAGTTCAAAGCCAGCCTCAGCAACGGCGAGGCGCTAAGTAACTCAGTGAGACCCTGTCTCTACATAAAACACAAAATGGGGCTGGGGATGTGGCTCAGTGGTCGAGTGCCCCAGAGTTCAATCCCCGGTACCAAAACAAACAAACAAACAAAAAACTGGGAGAGAGAAGGCAGTGTAGTCAGAGTGGGGACTGTGGGTATTTAGGCCATTCATTTCCTTATGTAACTTTTTTGTACCTTCAGAGTCACATGGGCCCAATCACATATGTACCAATTCAATTTGATGATGGAGTGCCATTATGTATGTCAAATTTTGTGGTTTGATGGGTCAGGTAACATCTACTTCAGTGTATGTCCATGTTAACTTGGTGGTCTGTATTTAAGTGTTCAGTCTCTACTAAGATTCAGTAGCAGGTCCAGCTATTTGTTTTCTTTTCTGGTACTGGGGATTGAACCCATGAGTGCTTTACTACTGAGCTACATTCCCAGTTCTTTTTAGTTTTTATTTTGAGACAGGGTCTTGCCAAGTTGCATAGGCCCTTGCTAAATTGCTGAGGCTGGCCTTGAACTCGTGATTCTCCTGTCTCAGCCTCCTGAGCTGCTGGGATTATAGGCATGTGCCACTATACCTGGCTAGAAATTACACTGAAGCAGAAAGCCCCTGAATTTTTGTCAGATTCCTTGACACACAAATGTCTTACCAATAAACCTAGAATAGTTGCACCCAAAAGGAGTAAGGAGAATAAAGGGCAGAGGGCCCGTGGGACAGGGAATTTATAGGGCCTGCTACAAAAACATGGCAAGCTATGGATTGGTCACTTTAATATCAGTGTGGCAGCGGTCTTCTTTGATGTGCTAACCTGAGCGGTTAGGCCTTTTGTTTTTTCCGGTGGAAGATTCCTCGCCTGGGGCAGGAGCTGCCTTAGGCTTTTAGAGAAGGGATGTTAAAACTAAGAACAAAAAGCTGCTTTTTACCTTACAGACACAATATCTTTATTTTATTTATTTTTATGTGGTGCTGAGGATCGAACCCAGTGACTCAAGCATGTGAGGCAAGCGCTCTACCACTGAGCCACAGCCCCAGCCCTGATATTCTCTTAAAGTGGGACAGTAAAGGTATATTAGTGGCTTTGTCAGCTGAAATCAAACTTCTTCTGGTGGTCTTTACTAATAGGTATCAAGAAAAAAGACATTTGCCAGATCAATAACTGAATACTAAGTACCAGGATCTATGTTAACTTCCTCAAGCAATGAAATCACATCGGGAACAGCAGCTGCAGTTGGAGTCACCACTTGGATAAGCTTACCATAATTCACTGTCATTTGCCAAGATCCATCTGTCTTGTGAACAGGCCAAATAGAGAAGTTGCATAGGAATGTATTGATGGTAACATTAATCTCTGCAATTTCAGTAATATGATATTGCATTTGGCTTACCATTTTCCCAGGTAGAGGCAGCTCTAATGGCTTCCTTTTGGCCTTTCCTGCTATAATATTCCTTATTCCACAGATCAACAAACTAGTGTGGGGATTCTGTCAGGTGCCCAGTATATTTATTCTACTTATGCATTCCAGAACTGAGGAAATAACAAGTTGGATTTAGGGGCTCACTAGGAGATTGTCTGAACTTAAACTCCATTAATCTCATAACCTCCATAAGACCTTACTCTAACTTGTGGGCCACATTGACTTTTTGGGTCTCCTGAAATTAGTGTCAGTTCAGAGCCAGTATTCCCTGAAATGTCTGATTGTTTCTTTTTCCTCCATGTACAGTTACCCTTGTTAAAGATCATAGATACCATTGGCAAAGACTAGGAGAAAGATTAACTGTATAAATTTTGGATAGTATACTAGGGGTCTTCTTCAAGGGGACCTGGCTTCCCTGGCTATAAAAACTGACATATGTCTGGGAATTGTTTGATGGGCCATGACTCCCTGTTTTTATAATCCAGGTGAGCCTTTTGTTCACTTGATCTAGAACTTTTTTGCTTATATAGATCAAGTAAGAGTTTAATAGACTTCCTATTTCAGGAATACCATGATCAATAGCCAGTGCAATAAGTCTGTGAGAATCAAGTGTCCTAACCAGGTGTGGTGGAGTATGCCTGAAATCCTAGTGACTTGGAAGGGTGAGGCAGGGGGTTTGCAAGTTTGAGGCCAACCTGGTCAATTTAGTGAGGTCCTGTCTCAAAATGAAAAATAAAATGGAGCTGGAGATCTTTTCCAGCGGAAAAGTGCCCTGGATTCAAACCCCAGTACTGAAAAATGCTGGGGCTCCCCTCACAAATTTCTTACAATATTTGTGACCGATATGTCTTCTGGACCTTTCCAGTGTGAATGAATAGGTCTCAAATGGCAAGCCCTTTAACATTCTAATCTCCCCAAACCTTCCTGTAACAGTAAACCAAAGGCAGTTCTGAAACTTCTAATTGGCTCACTCTGGGCCATAGTTTGGTCCATGTTTCAGCTGCATTGTCAGGGTCCTTCCTAACTCACTGAGCTGCAACGTTAAATGCACAGTCCTTACTTAGCCCATGTTAATAAATTTGGCTTGAATCAACTTGATGTTCCTTCTGCCATTAATCCAAACCCTCAATTTCCAGCCCACACATTCCCAAGATTGCTGTCTATATAAATTAGACAAGTCAGACTGGGGATAAAGCTCAATGATAGAGTATTTGCCTAGCATGAGCAAGGCCCTGGGTTCAGCCCCCAGTTCTATTATTAGCTTCTTAGCCCAGAGGCCCAACTTTGGAGATACAATAAATCAGGTATGGCTTCTCACCCTAAAAACTGGACAGAAAAGGTAATGCTGAAAAGCATGAAAGGAACTTTAATCAGTATAAGCTATACAGGAAAGCAAAGGGACTCGTGTTCTTAGCCCTGTCTTTGAGGAACGGACAATGACTTTGAGGCTTTATAGGAAGGGGAATGAGGACAAGGTTGGGGGTTTGCATAGCTGGAGGCTTTTCATAGCTACTAAAGCAGGTGATCTTGATCAGGTGAGGTCTGGCCTTCATTATCTCAGTTTTGGTCAGGCAGACTTGGTCTTTGATAAGAAAGTTGTTGTCTGAAGGTTAGCTTCAGTTCCTCACAAGATTATCAGATAAGATTTTGTTCCTGGCATCCAAGGTGACTCAGAGCAAAGGAGGCAGGTGCAAAATGGAGGCAGAGCTGGGTGCAGTGGTTTATGCCTATAATCTCAGTGACTTGGGAGGCTGGAACAGAAGGTTAGAGGCCAACCTTGGCAATTTAGGGAGACACTTATAAAATAAAAATTAAAAAGGACTGGGGATGTAGCTCAGTGGTAGAGTATTGGGGTTGGGGGGAGGGGAGTAGATCATCTTGTTTTTGGCTACCCAACAGATACTTGCAGGCAAGAGTGTGTAGTGGTACCCCTCTCTGCAGAGAAAATCTTAATTAAGCTTCTCTAGAAATCTGCACCATAATTGATCTTAAGACTATCAGCAAAAGAGTCTCTACAAAAGAGTTCAATGTAGTTAAACTTCCTATTTTCTATTGCTCTATCTTAATTGGCCACTGGACTGAAAGAGATCAGCACTCCAGGTGCTGAATGCCGCTTTACTAGTTTTTGCACAAACATTTATAGACTATCTGGTGTAGTAACAATATAATGCTTTGAAAAGTTTTTTTAAGTTGGAAATGTGTTTGTAAATGCAAAGTGTAATAAAAAAGACAGATTCTTTAACAAGGCCTCTGGCCTTGGGACTGAGCTTCATAGAGATGTTTATATTTCAGAGATAAGAGATGTTACTTTAGGCTCCATGGTAACAGCTGGCAGGGGGAGGAAAGAGGGGAGAAGAAGTTCTCCCCTTCTCAGGTGCTGTTGTCCTTGAGGCATTAACTTGCCCAGAACAGTGAGAGAAAAAGGTGCTGTGTGAACTTCTGTAGTCTGTGAACTTCTGAGCCCCTCCCCTTACATGCTGGGTATAAAGTTCTGAAACTGCCTGAACTCGCAGTTTAGGAGAATTAATTGATTACAGCGAAAGCTGTACCCTCTGAACTGACTGCAGTCAAATAAACCTGCTTCCTGTTTCCTATCTGGTGTCTTGCCTCATCTGTCTCTACAACAAGTGAAGAGTAAGTGCTTGAAATCCATGTTACAATTCCCCCTTGTTTTTGTCCACTCATCAATCTTGAGGGAACTAGTATGTTAATCAACCTGCCTTTTCAGGCTTCTAGGGCTATTAATAACTAGTCTTTAAACAATGGCGGAAGCATATAAGGGAAAAGAGTCAGATGCTTAAGCCTAAAGTGCAAGTACCACTATAAATTAAAATGCTCTTGGGGTAAACTTTAGGTAGTGTTTAGGAAAACTTGTTCTTCTGGGCAGCGAGATAAGCAGAACTCTAAAGAATGTGATAAAGAAGGAGCTGGGCACAGTGGCGCATGCCTGTAATCCCAGCCACTAGGGAAGCTGAGGCAGGAGGGTTACAAGTTCAAAGCCAGCCTCAGCAACTTAGCAAGACCCTGTCTCAAAAAAAAAAAAAAAAAAAAAAAAAAAAAAAAAAAAAAAAAAAACACAAAAAGGACTGGGGATGGGGCTCAGTGGTTAAGCACTCCTGGGTTCAATTCCTGGTAGGAAAGAAGATGAAATGGAGAGGCGAAGGTGATCACTTCTCTTGTCCCCAATCTTTAGGTGAGTATCAAAGCAGAGTGACCTTGGTTGTAAATAAAAGGAATGTACTCAGAGAACATCTGAAGAAATTCATCTGCACAGTAGCCATGCAACCTGTCCTATATATTTGTCCTGCTTGCAGGTGCAGGGCAGCCTTCCATTGTATCCTTGCCTGCTACCACTAATAACTAATAAAATGTTTAAAACCAAAAATGTTGGGTTCTACAAGTTCCTTCTTTGGGATTGGTAAACAGTATGTTTGGGGCTGCAGCCCTGGGGCTGAACAAATACAGAATACAAAAGGGAGTCCCTGGGTGAGATGGTGTAGCCTATAATCCCTGTGACTTGGGAGGCTGAGGCAGGAGAGTTGCAAGTTCATAGCCAGCCTCAGCAATTTAGCGAGGCCCTTAGTAACTTAGTGAGACCCTGTCTCAAAGTAAAAAAATAAAAAGGTCTGGGGATGTGGCTCAGTGGTTAAGGTCCCCCGAGTTCATTCCTTGGTACCAAAAATAAATAAATAAATAAATAAATAAATAAATAAATAAATAAATAAATAAAACAAGAAGGGCTGGGAGGGGCTAGGAATATTGCTCAGAGAGCTCAGAGGTAGAGCACCCCTAGGTTCAAGCTCCAGTACCAAAAATAAAACAAAACAAAAAACCCAACAGGGCTGGATGTTTACCTCAATGGTAGACTGCTTGCCTAGCATGCACAAGGCTCTGGGTTGCCATCATTGCAAGTAACAACAACAATACCATCCCCCCCAAAATAAGCAAACAAACAAATAAAAACACAAAAATCAAAAGGAAGTCAGAGTCTGAAGATATCCAACTACATAAATTGTGTTGGGGGCTCCTTTAAATAGCTTTGAGTGTGAACTATTAAAAAATATTTGGAGTCAGAAAAAACAACACATTTCCATGGGCTGGAGTTTTGGCTCAGTGGTAGAGCGCTAGCCAATGAGGCGCTGGGTTTGATCTTCAGCACCACATAAAATCAATAAATAAAATGTTTTTAAAAAAGAAAAAATAGTACCTTTCTTGTTTCTATATAAGTAGATCCTTATAATAATACAAGACCTTAAACTATACTACAGAACTATAGTAACAAAAATACCATGGTACTGATACCAAAACAGACATGAAGACCAAGGGAACAGAAGACAAAGAAAAACCCACATAAATACAGTTATCTCATACTAGACAAAGGTGCCATAAATATACACTGGAGAAAAGATAGCCTCTTCAACAAATGGTGCTGGGAAATCTATTTGTAGCAGAATGAAATTTAACCTTTATCTCTCACCCCACACAAAACTCTAAGTAGATCAAGGACCTAGGCATTAGACCAGAGACCCTGCACCTACTAGAAGAAATGTAGGCCCAACTTTCCATCACGTTGGCTTAGGAACTGACTTCCTCAACAAGACTCCTAAAGCACAAGAAGTAAAATTAAGAATCAATAAATGGACAGTATCAACCCAAAAGCTTCTTCACAGCAAAGGAAACAAGAATGTGAAGAGAGAGCCTACAGAATGGGTGCCACCTGCACCTCAAACAAAGCATTAATCTCCAGGATACATAAAAAACTCAAAAAACTTAACAACAAAAACCCAATCAATAAGTGGGCAAAGGAACTGAACAGGCACTTCACAGAAGAAATATGAATGGTCAACAAATATATATGAAAAAATGTTTAACATCTCTAGCAATTATACAAATGGAAATTAAAACTACACTGAGATTACTTCTCACTCTAGTCAGAATGGCAATGATCAAGATTTTAAGTAACAGGGTCTGGGGTTGTGGCTCAGTGGTAGAGTGCTTGCCTTGCACGCATGAGGCACTGGGTTTGATCCTCAGCACCACATACAAAATACATAAATAAATAAAATAAAGGTTTAAAAAAATCTTATAAAAAAAGAATATAAGTAACAATAAATGTCAGTGAGGATATGGGAAAAAGGTACACTCACATTGCTGGTGGGACTGCAAATTGGTGCAACCACTCTGGAAAGCAGTATGGAGATTCCTCAGAAAACTTGCAATGGAATTATCATTTAACCCAGTTATCCAACTCTTTGGTATATACCCAAAGGACTTCAAATCAGCATACTCCAGTGATGCAGCCACATCAATGTTTATAGCAGCTCAATTCACAATAGCTAAGCTATGGAACCAACCTAGGTGCCCTTCAACAGATGAATGGATAAAGAAAATGTGGTATATATAGTCCATTGTGTAATGGACTGTTACTCAGCCATAAAAAAGAATGGCTTTATGACTTTTGCCAATGAGTGGATGGATCTGGAGACTATCATTCTAAGTGAAATAAGCCAACCACCCAAACCCAAAGGCTGAATATTCTTTCTCTTATGTGGATGTTAACACACAATAAGGAGGGGAGGGAAGAATAGAATTTCGGTGGAATAGACAAAGGAGAATGAAGGGAAGGGAAGGGGGGATCGGAATAGGAAAAATGGTAAAATGAATTGGATATAACTTTCCATTACTCATAAATGAATACAAGACCAGTGTAACTACACATCATGTACAACCACAAGAATGGGATCCTAATTAGAATAAGTTATACTTCATGTATGTATAATATGTCAATATATACTCTACTGTCATGTATATCTAAAAATCTAGAAAGAACAAATACAAATAATAACAAATAGAAACTCACCTAAGCTATGAGTTCCACTTCCAACGTGGAGGTGTCTGATGGAAGAAACTTAGTGTCAGGCAATCATGTGTAAGAACCCCTTCTCCATTATTTCTAGGATTTACTAACTTCTGGCAGGGCTGACAAAAGTGCAAATCTCAAGTTACATTTAAAGGGGGCTTTACCTTTTCCTTTAAATTGTCCATGCATGACTATACTTTGACATTTCTTCCACCCTTAAATTAGTGTATTTGTCTTTGATTGTACTTCCTTGCTGGGTGCTCAAGACTAAGTAGGTGACCCCTATATTGGCCAAAAATTAACCTCTTTTCTTCCTACCATTAAGGTCAGCTGAGACTCCTCAGAGGTTACTTATTAACATAAATTGGTTCTTCAAATTTTTCCTCTACTAGTTGTGCCTTCTGCCACAATGTGTCAGGGTCTTAATGACCACATATGGCTTCCCTTGGAAATGTTAGGGACATTTCTTTCTCCAGGGACCCTCCATTTTGCAGAATGCACAATGGTTGTTTTCCTGTTCTCTATAGTCCTCACAATCCCCCTGATTGTGAGGTCTAGTGATTCACTGGAGTTGCTGGGCCCTTAGGGTAGTCCTGTTGTTCTCTGGATCCTAATGGACCTTGGAGGGCAAGGGTAAAGTACTGGCTTTTTCTTCTTAGCTCTTTTAAAATTCTGGGCTTTGGTTTCTAAGTTCTAGTTCTTTAAAGCACAGAAGATCGGTTCCACCAGTCTTGAGTTGGAGTAGTGGATTTTATTTATTTTTTATTTTTTTGGTACCGGCGATTGAACTCAGGGGTACTTGACCACTGAGCCATATCCCCAGCCCTATTTTTGTGTTTTATTTAGAGACAGGGTCTCACTGAGTTGCTTAGCACCTCGCTTTTGCTGAGGCTGGCTTTGAACTCATGATCCTCCTGCTTCAGCCCCTTGAGCTGCTGGGATTATAGGTATGTGCCACCATGCCAGGCGGTGGGTTTTAATTTTAATTTTTGTAATTTTAAAGTTACCCCTCCCATCTAATTGGGGTCAGTAGTAGTATTGGGAATAGATATCATATCCTATCTGTTCCATAGGTGATAACTTATTATCTCAAATTGATTTGGCTTATTCTATTAGAAGTTGTACTTCTGCAAAACACTAAGAGGCCATAATTATAAAATTTGAAAAGGAAAATATAAAATGCAATTAACCAAAAAAAATTTTAAAAAGGAAATTAACCAAGAGCAAAGACATTCAGTTTCTATAATAATTCTGAACTAATTTTTACTCAGTTGTTTTTCCCTGTCTGCTTGTTTCTTCTAGTCAGATCTCACCCATCAGGCTGTCCCCAGTGTCTTGTCTAAAGAGCCTCCTCTGTCTCAAAACCTCATTTCTTCCAGAGCAATCACCATAATCAGTCGAATTTACCTGTTTACTTGCTTTTGTCTCCTAGTCAGACTCTGTACTCCACGAGGACAAGGACTGTTTCTCACTCACTCATTCTCATGTTCCCACTAATTGTTATGCTTCCTGACACTGGTAGAGGATGGGCAATAAATGAATGTCCCAGCCTACCAGGCATATCTACAGACAGAGTTAGTGGTTTATGGCCCAATTTTTGTGTCTTGCTTCCCTCCCCATTTGCTTAACCAACTCCTATGCATTCCTCAGACCCCAGTTGAAATGTCCTCTTTTCCCTGAGTGCTAGGACCCCCACAGTGCTTCCCCTGTTCCCTCCTTGGTTGTAGATTTCATTTTCTGAGTCTGTCTCCTCTCTTATATTGTAATCTTCAAGAGGACAGGGAATTGCTTTGAACTTGAGGGCCCAGAAATCATAAGGCACTCAACTATTTCTGCAATGGATCAATGAATGGATGAGCTGGGAGTATGTGCAATTGCCTCACTGCCATAAAGGGGAGGCATATACATGTGGATGGAGGGGACACTTGCAACTCTCTTCTGCCCTCCAGTTGCCTTTCCTTCTCCATGGTAATCCAGCTACCCCAGTGGTATCATCCTTCTGGGGCCTCAGTGATCTGCCTATCTGGAGTAACTTAGATTTGCACAAACTCATCCTGCCAAAATTCTGGGCTTTGGGTATCCCGTCCCTTTCCAGTCCCTGACCCCTCCTGGCTCTGCTGTATGTCTGTCTCCCTCCACCCTTGCCCCAACCCTCCATCATTTTGCCTGGTGCTGGAGATCCCACACGCACACTGGGGCAGGGAAGGAAATGAGCCCTAAATAGGCCTAAGCAGAGCCTTGCAGCAGCTGGACTCAACAGAGGAAGCCTCAATTGCAATCAAGAAATAATTTTTATAACAATAGTGATGTACCTTTAACATCTGTTTAATCTCTGTGAAAACTCATAATTTGTCAACTCAATCACATACAAAATCTTTTACAAATTCTACTTTTAAAAAACTCTTGTACAGCTTTTAAATACCCTTTATAATTTACCCGGACCCTTCTTGGTTTTGCATTTGGTCTCTATTTTGGGATCATGGTAATCTATAAACAAACAAACAAACACCATATCCTTTTGAACAGAACTTTAAGTTGGCTTAATTTTAGCTTACTTTGGGGCCATCCTAACATGTAGTAGAGCAAGAGGCAGAGCTTTATCCCAGGTGAGGCTGGTCTTTTGACCTTTTTAAAAAAATATACATATTTTCAGTTGTTGATGGAACTTTATTTTTATTTATTTATATGTGGTGCTGAGAATCAAACCCAGTGCCTCACAAATGCTAGGCAAATGCTCTACCTCTGTGCTACAGCCCCAGCCCTTGACAAATCTTAAAATGTTTTACATTTGAAGCTAATTTTTGTCCCCTTTCTAAATATCATTTTTTTAGTAAAGCCAGCTTTTTAGTTTTTTAAATTTTTGTTATTTTTAGATATACATGACAATAGAATGTATTTTGACATATTATACATTTATGAAACAAAACATTCTAATTAGGATCCCATTCTTGTGGTTGAACATGATGTGTAGTTTCACTGATTGTGTTTTCATATATGAACATAGGAAAGTTATGTCCAATTCATTCTACTGTTCTTCCTATTCCTACCTCCCCTTTCTTCTCCTTATTTCCCTTTTTCTAATCCAATGAACTTCTATTCTTTCCTCACCCCAATATCATTATATTTAAGAGTATAACAAAACAAAGTTCTCATCTATTTTTTTTCTGAGTCTATTTGAATATCACTTAACATAATAATATCACATCTGAAAAATGAATCAAACAGACTGAGAGAGCTCTTTTTTTCCCCCTCCAGGGTTTGAACCCAGGGGCACTTAACCACTGAGCCACATCCCCAGCCCTTTTTTATATTTTATTTAGAGACAAGGTCTCACTGAGTTGCTTAGGGCTTTGCTAAGTTGCTGAGGATGTTCTTTTTTTTTTTTTTTTTTTTAAATATCTTTGTTTTGAAGAGGCAGCAACTCCTCAAGCAAAGAAGATTAAGCTTCAGACTCCTAACACATTTCTCAAAAGGAAGAAAGGAGAAAAAAGGGCATCTTCCCCATCTCGAAGGGTCAGAGAGGAAGAAATTGAAGTGGATTCGCGAGCGGCAGACAACTCCTTTGATGCCAAGCGAGGTGCAGCTGGAGACTGGGGGGAGCGAGCCAATCAGGTTCTAAAGTTCACCAAAGGCAAATCCTTCCGGCATGAGAAAACCAAGAAGAAACGTGGCAGCTACAGGGGAGGCTCCGTTTCTGTCCAGGTCAATTCTGTCAAGTTTGACAGTGAGTGACCTGGGGCCACCTTTGGCAAACAAGGGCGATGATGGGGAGGCCACTCATCTTCTCCAGTGGACCTGGAACCCCTCAGCGCTGTTAGGGGAGGGTCCTGGTGAGTACAGAAGTTTAGAGTAGGTCCTAAGACTTTGCAACATTATGTCCTCTCTGGTCCTTTTCTTTGTTCCTAGTTTTGTACAGATTTGTTTTTGAGTGTTGAGTATCAGGGACAGCGCAAGAGGAATGTTGTTTTTTTAAGAAAATCATTTTAGTTGTTCCTGTCTTCCTGTTCTGTGGAAGTCCTCTTACTGAGAAATTTGTACATTTCTTATTGATTTTTGTTGTGATTTTCAGAGGTGATTTTCCACAGATAAAATCTTAATTATTGCTCAAGACATGGTAAAGGGTCACATGAATTTTTATAATTGAAGACTTCTGCCCATGTGAACACACAAGGCCACATTCATCCCTACTTCCCTCAGATCCCTGGTAAGGGGTAAGAATGGTTAATGGATATATATATGTGTCTGTTAAGCATGCATTCTAGTTCATTCTCATTCATTGTGTCTGGGACTGAAGCTTTCAGCTAGCATGGACCTACCCAACATTTTGGGATAATATTCACTCTTCTTTTACAGGCAAGATTCTAGTGTGGTGTGATGCCATGGGTGAATTTAAATATTATGTTTTCTGTAATTTTGTCATTGTTACATAAGGTTTGCAATACATTTGGTTTTCATTTGAAAGCAAAAAAAATTAAATATCTTTGTTTTGTTTATTTATTGTTTTTATGTGGTGCTGAGGATTGAACCCAGTGCCTCACATGTGTGCGGCAAGCACTCTGCCACTGAGCCACCCCGCAGCCTGCTGAAGATGTTTTTGAATTTATGATCCTCCTGCCTCAGTCTCTCAAGCTGCTGGGATCACAGGCGTGTGCCATTGCAACTGGCCTTAATTTTTTTCTTTGTGCAAAAAGCAGTGAAACATTTCCATGTTCCACATTGCTGACTTTCAATAAATCAGGCTCTCCCTTTTTCCAAAAATACTTTTAAATTCCCACCCCAGTGTAAGGAATAACTTCTCTACATATAACTTATTGATAACATATTATTTTTATCCAGTTACAAAATATTAAATTACATAAATAAATTCTCATCTAAAATTTGTATAAGCCTGAAAGAGGCTATTGCAACTAACAATTTTAGTTTGAAGGACACCAACTTGGCAAAGCACTCTCCTAAGCTTTACATGTTAGAAGGTTTGTACACTTAGAGAACATGAATACACTTAACCTACAAAGAAGGCAATAATAATTAGCATCACGGTCACACAAATATCATTCATATATATGCATGTATACATAAATATATATGTTTATATATACATATATATTTATATATAATTAGTTTTAACTTTTGAATCAAAATTCAGAAACTTTATCTCATAGGATAACTATAATACAGATCTACATAGGTTAACAGCATGGTAAAAGTCAAAGGATAGTTGTAAATCTCTTATGAGTTTAGAAAACAGTGCTAATGACCACAAAGAGACTTATTGCCTGGCATACAAATACATCTCATATGTACAATAACAAAATATTTATTTAATAAAGCAAACAGATGCACACCAAACACAAACGGCAGGAATGCCAAAGTTTCACTGACCATTTTATATTTAAGTTCTACATACAACACATATTGTATAGAGGAGAACACTTTTTGGTCACCTTGCTTGTATTAAATCTACATAGCGCTTTAATTCTATAAACTTTCGTATAAGATTTAGACAAAACTCAGAAAAACATATTTAGCCCTCGGATGTATGCATATGTCTAGTCACATATATTTAGGGTGTCAGATGTAATAAAATAACCTAAAATAGCAGTTGTTTATTTAACCAGAGTTATGAAGCAATCATTTAAAAGATTAAGACAGATGGGAGGGGCTGCAGTTGTGGCTCAGTGGCAGAGCGCTTGCCTAGCGTGTGCCAGGCCCTGGGTTTGATCCTCAGCCCCACATAAAAATGACTAAATAAAATAAAGGTATAAAGAAATATTTAGGAAAAAAAAAAACAGGAACTTAAACAGATCCTGCTTCTTTTAGGATTTAGTGTCCCTAAGCCGGGCGCGATGGCTCACGCTTGTAATCCCAGCACTTAGGGAGGCTGAGACAGGAGAATCACGAGTTCAAAGCCAGCCTCAGCAATGGCAAGGCACTAAGCAACTCAGTGAGACCCTGTCTCTACATAAAACACAAAATAGGGCTGGGGATGTGGCTCAGGGGTCGAGTGCCCCTGAGTTCAATCCCCAGTACCAAAAAAAAAAAGATTTATTGTCCCTAAATAATGAGAACCTAATAGACACAATAAATTATCCTGATAAAACACAAAATCTTATTCTTTAAGCCAGTTCTTTTAATTTTTTAATTTATTTTTTTAAACATTTTTTTTAGTTATAGGTGGACAGAATATCTTTATTTTATTTTTATGTGGTGCTGAGGATCTAACCCAGTGCCTCAAGCGTGCTAGGCGAGCATGCTACCACTGCGCCATAACCTCAGCCCCTAAGCCAGTTCTTTTTAAATGAATTTAAGAGAAGACCAACATTTTTGCTTTAAACATAGAAAATTAGATTCTGGTTTTTATCATTACATTAAATATCAATTTTAGGAAAACTTTTTTTTTTAAATATTTTTTTAGCTGTAGATGGACATAATGTCTTTATTTTATTGCTTTGTATGTGGTGCTGAGGATCGAACTTAGGAAAACTTTTAAACAATCTTTTTTTATTTTTTTGGTACCGGGGACTGAACTCAGGGGTACTCGACCACTGAGCCACATCCCCAGTCCTATTTTGTGTTTTATGTAGAGACAGGGTCTCACTGAGTCGCTTAGCGCCTCACCGTTGCTGAGGCTGGCTTTGAATTTGTGATCCTCCTGTCTCAGTCTCTCTAAGTGCTGGGATTACAGGCGTGCACCACAGCACCTGGCTTAAAACCTTTTAATTATAACCAACATAAGTACACATATAATTTCCCCAAGATTTATCTTTCACAAACCTTTTGCAATTTATTTAGACACTCTACAACTTGTTATACACTTATTTTGTCTTCTCTTTTTTCCTATCTTGATCTTTAAGACAAAAATATTACTTTACCATACAAAGTCTTTTCTTTTCTTTTTTTTTTTTTTTGGTACTGGGGATTGCACTCAGGGGTACTCGACCACTGAGCCACATCCCCAGCCCTATTTTGTGTTTTATGTAGAGACAGGGTCTCACTGAGTCGCTTAGCGCCTCGCCATTGCTGAGGCTGGCTTTGAACTCGTGATTCTCCTGTCTCAGCCTCCCTAAGTGCTGGGATGGTGGGCTTGAGCCACCGTGCCCGGCTACAAAATCTTTTCTTATCCAAAACCATTCCTTTTTCTTTTTAATTTTTCTTACCAAAATACATCCTTATTCTTATAACTTTCTTATATCTCTTTCTCCTACTTGGTGATTTTTTCCGTAAGTTAACAATTAAAACAATTCCCAGCCGGGCGCGGTGGCTCATGCTTGTAATCCCAGCACTTAGGGAGGCTGAGACAGGAGAATTGCGAGTTTAAAGCCAGACTCAGCAATGGCGAGGCCCTAAGCGACTCAGTGAGACCCTGTCTCTACATAAAACACAAAATAGGGCTGGGGATATGGCTCAGTGGTCGAGTGCCCCTGAGTTCAATCCCCAGTACCAAAACACAAACAAACAAACAAAAAAAAACAATTCTTACAAAATTTCTGAATTTAGAAAAAATATTCCTTTTATCCAATAAGATGAAATACTTTATGCTTTCTATAGATTTTAATCAAAACATGATAGTCTTTGTATTTTTGCATATAGAATTGTCTGTTAGAATTTTAACTCTTGGTAACTTCGCTTTTTAGTGAAGACCCAGAGATAAAGCAATCTTAAACTGTTTATTGTATATACCAACAATTTATAAAAAACACATTTAATGGACATACATATGTATGGGTTCAATCTCTGGTAACTCCCACCCCCCAAATAAAAGAACTGCCAACATTTTTCATTTACACATTTCTGAATGAATGAGACTTAATCCTTGACTGGGCAAAGAGAAAAAGGCTAACTCAAATTTTCCCTGAAGTAAATGTGTGTCTTCCAGGAATTCCAGCAGGAGCCACTCCTATGACTCAGGTCAAAAATAGCTCAGAGGATTTGGGCGCCAACAAAGCCAGCTGAGGATGACCATTTTCTTGGGGCAAGTTCACTGCCCTGAAGTTGTTGGAGATTTGGAAGTAAAAACACCCACAGACAAAACTGGAGATATCCACGCTGTCACAAGACAAGATTCTTAATTCAAGCTTCATCTCATTAATATAATTTGAAAGGAATTCAAGAGATTCCCCCCAGTCCCTGCCCACTGCATGTGTATCACTTTTCACTTAAACATCTCAGAATATCATGAAGACTCATCTAGGTATGAAGATTTCGGTTTCCCTCTTCTTTAGACTGCAAACTGAAAGACAATTCCTTGTTCCATACATCAATTGCCTCCTTTTTACTTAACCCCGCAGTCACCAGTTTCAGAGTTTCAGTCCATGGTTGGCTAGCTCCATTGTTCTAGGCCCAAGATATAGCAGAACTTAACTACTAAAGGTTGTGGTAAGAGAAAAGCTGCTTGGCTCATGGCAACTGGGAAGTAGAAGGCATGTGTTAATAATTTAAAAGATATTTTTACTGTTGTCCTACCAATAAATTTAAAATAACATATTTGTTAAAGATTTAAGTCACATGAGCTAAGCATTTGGATTGATGTCCTATTTATTTAAAAATTTTAATAAGTATTGGGAATTGAACCAGTAGCCCCTGAGCTACACCCCTAGCCTTTTTTATTTTTTATTTATAAGTTGCCTAGGGCCTCACTAAATTGCTGAGGCTGGCCTTGAACTTGCAATCCCCTGATACAGGGACTCTCTATGGTGCCCAGATTGGCCTTGATCTTTTGATCCTTCTGTCTTAACCTTCCAAGTTACTGGAATTACAATGTATGCCACCACACCCAGCTTTATACCCTAGTAAACTTTATGTGTTCTCATTTATTTCTAAACCAATTTGTTATCATGTCAACACAACATATATGTACATGATACACACCAGTACAGTACACAAACATACATAAAAATAGAAAACAAAGATTTTATTTCTTTGATTTAGATTCATCATTTGCCAATTTTTATTTATTTATTTTATTTATTTATTTTTTTATTTTTTTTATTTTTTAAATATTTATTTATTTTTTAGTTGTAGGTGGACAGGATATCTTTATTTTATTTTTATGTGGTGCTGAGGATCGAACCCAGTGCCTCACGCATGCAAGGCAAGCGCTCTCCCACTGAGCTATAGCCCCAGCCCCCCATTTGCCAATTTTTAAAACTAGTCTGTTGATACCATAACATAGGATGTGGATTGGGTGAGTTTTTATCTCATAAATTCAAAAAATTAAATTCACAGACAACAGCAGGTGAAAGCAAAGTATAAGAATTTATTAAAGCAGC
>PVHX01003246.1:0-88269 GCA_004024805.1 Geosciurus inauris
AAAGAATTTGAAGACAGGAACTCAATTTGTACACCCCCACTCAGAGTGACATTATTCATTGTTGCCAAAAGGCAGAGCAACCCAAGTGTTCATCATGGATGTGGACAAGCAAGCACACAAGGAAATATCACCCAGCCTGTCAATGCTACAAGGATGAACCTTGAAGACCTTATGCTAAGGGAAAGAACGCAGTCATAAAAAGACAAATACTATGTGATTCTGCTCACACGAGGTACCCAAACTAGTCAAATTCATAGAGCAGGAAAGAAGAATGGGTTTTTTTTCTTTCTTCCAGGAGGAAATAGAGATTTGTATTTTAATGGATATAGACTTTCAGTTTGCAAGACAAAAGGAATTCTGAAGACAGATAGTGGTGATGATTGCACAATGTGAATGCATTTAGTACCACTGAATTGTACGCTTAAAAATGGTTAAAACTGTAAATTTTATGTCATAAATTTTACCACTAGAGAATAAAAAAGCATAGATATACATACACACACACACACACACACACAAATACACTCTAAAAAGTGTGTGTTCGCATGTGCATGCATGTGTGTTCATATGTATGTATATATCTGAAAGAAAGAAACCAGAAGTCAATGTCTTGCAGGAGGTTCCTGATTTGGCACAAATGAGAGATTGAAGAATGTCAATGGCACAGGCATCAAAATAGATATTATTTCTGATGCTTAATTTTAAAAATGTAATTACAGAAGTCAGCCCAGAAACACAGATCAAAAGTGAAAAACAAGGAACACTGTGTTTAACTTGAGGAGACTATACCAGCATTCTCTGTGGTTTTATGAGACCCTCTCATTACAGCCAGCCAGCTTGAAAAACTCCCCGCAACTAGGAAAGAACCTACAAATCCAAGCAACATCATCAGCTAACAGGAAAAAACAGAAGCACGAGGGAAACTCTGAGTATCCTGAAAACATAATCCGCACCCATCCCACACAATTCTCACAGAATTAAAGGACTCTGGAGCTGGACAAAGATCCTAGGTAGAGAGATTTCAGGATTTAATATCCAGAGAGGCTGCCCAAGGTTGCTTGGTAATGCAAGATTCAGACACACCCTGGAGGATTAGTCATGTTTTGTTATTTTATCTTAGGGGTAACTTTTTTTTAATTATTATTAAATATTTTTTTAGTTATAGATGGACACAATGTCTTTATTTCATTGCTTTGTATGTGGTGCCGAGGATCGAACCCAGGGCCTCACACATGCGAGGCAAGCGCTCTACCGCTGAGCTACAATCCCAGCCCCTTAGGGGTAACTTTTTAAAGGTAAGAGACATAGCATAATTGGAATGTTCTTTCAACAAGTCACTTGCTTAATTTTGTTCAAAAAATGTCTACTGAGTTCACAGTACATAACTACACCCCAGACACTACGCTAGGCACTGGATGGTGCCTAAGATGCCACCATCCTTCCCTCAGCAAACTGGCAGCTACAGTTTAAAGGAGGTACAGGGTGCTGCTGGCACGTGTAGAGAGAGGCTCTAATCTGGTTAGACAGATTAAGGATGGAAACCTGTAAGTGGTGATAGGAGCAACCATTATCACCATCACAGAAAACTTCACTAACCCCTACCATCAGCCACACAGGCCCATACATTAGTTAATTTAACCTTCATTACAATCCTGCAAAGTTAGATTTTAAAGATAAGGAAACAAGAACAGAGAGGGTCTGCGGCTCTTAAGTAGTGAAGTCCAACCAGAAGGCATCTTTGTCCAGCATTTGCTTCTTGGGGAATCTGAACTAAGACAAGACAGGAATAAAACGTTCAGGAAAGAGCTGAGCTGCTCTAGATTTTAAAAAATGGGGGAGAAATAAGGTAGGATTACCCCAGGTGGAAGAGGCTGGGGCTGGAAGCGTGAAAATGTGAGTGGAGAAAGGATGAAGGAAGGAATGCAGAGACAACAGCCAGGAGCTCGAGGGAGCAGGAGTGGCTGATGTTCAGTACAGAGGTTCACGGAGTGTGCCATGTGCAGTGGGCAAGAACTCTCTTCTCTATTTCCCACGAACTCCTCAGCACTCATGCAACTTAGATGCAGGACATTAAACAAGTGGGTCTGAGTCTGAGCAGAGTAACGGCTTGAGAAGCATCACCGAGTGCAGTCAGAACACTGAGGAGAATATGGAGAGCAGGGAGAAGGCTGCTACTGCATTTATCCAAGTAAAAGGTGATGGTAACCAAGGACCACACACTGGACACAGAAAAGGCAAATGGAGCCAAATTTTGTCCAGATTTGGCTAATTAGTAGAGAGAAGGATCAAATCAGTAAGGTACAGATTCCAAGCTTAGCAACTTGGATCAGTTTGGAACCTGTTGAATATGAGGTTGCCATGCAAGGCACCAGAGTGGAGATGCCTACATGGCATCTACAAAGAAGCGTGGAGCTTAGAAATGGACAGAGAGAACCTGCAAAGAGCAACAAGGAGAAAAAGTCAGAGGAGTGGGACAGGGTCATGGAAGGCCAGAGAAGAGGTGTATCAAACACCGAGTATCATAAAGAGGTCATGGAAGATAAGGATCCTCATATATCTAACAATCTGACAACAGGAAGCACTTTAGGGAGCTTACCAGGTTGGCTAGAGCAGAATCCATTTGGTCACAAGTCTAAGAAGCCAGAGAGAAACAGCCTGAGTGTTGAGCAAAAGCACAGAAATGGAGAAAGCAAAAGTGATGGTTCCTTCCAAAGTAGGGGCCTGGCAGAAGTAAACAGAGAGGTAAATAAAAAGCAGGGTGATACTGACAGGTTAATTTTTAAAAATAGAGAAGACCGGAGGTTGTTTCAGTGCTCAAAGGATAAAGGGGGTGAGTGGTGTACAGTCAGAGAGAGAAATCTCTGAGCAGGTGAGAGGGGATGCAGATAGGGACAGGGCCCAGAGGCTTGAGATGAGGAAGAACCCCCCCAACCACTACAACAGCAGGCAAGGCAACCCAGGCAGCTGCAGGCAAACCATGCTGAATTACAAGAACCTGAGGGGTCTGCCCTCTGGATCCTCTTTTCTCTGAGGCACAGAGAGATGGCCAGCTGAAAATCAGTGTCAGATATTGGGTCACACATGCGGAACTGCTGCTAGATGAGAGAGGGCCAGCTGGCACTGAAAGCCTCCACAGACAACAAGTTACCTTGCTGAATAGGTTTCTCCCACGTCATATCACAAGTGCCATATCCTATCCTCTATGTGTCTCTGTGGCATTTACCAAACACTGAGAACATAAGGGAAAACTCACCTGTGCTGAGCAGGCCTCGCGAGAAGTCTCCTCTTCAGTAGAGTAAGATCCAGCAAATCAGCTGTCATCAGGCAATCCACTTTCCTCAGGTTCTCACCTCATAACTATGCATAACTAAGACAATGACTGCAAAAGAGCACAAGGGCACCCAGTGCCAGCGTGCAGGAAAAGCACCACTCTAGTCAAATCTGGTTTGAATGGCAACCAAGGCATCATGATATCATCAGCCATGTGCAAGCTGACGAGTTGAGTTTTGTTTCTGGGGTCATCAACCCTGATAAATGTGAAAGAGTTAACTACTGTGAAGGCCAGACTCGTCCCACCTGCCGGGGCGGTGCAGAGAAGCCAAACGGGGAAAGGCCTGTCTGTCCTGGCCACGGCCACTTCTCCCAGGCGCGGCTCTTATTCCTGCTCCTGCCAGGAAATGCTAGAGAGAGCAGAGTTGAGGCCAGGAGCTGAGCACAACCATGCAAGTCCAAACACAGGCTAGGGAAGGCAGTATTTCAAGTGAGTGGCTGCTGTGTTTTTCCTGAGTGTGAGAAGATGTGAAATGCATCTTTCTTTATAAAACCCTTCTGTAGACAGAATTCCAGTAATTAACATAAAGCACTTCTGGTATTTCCAAGACATACATCTCCCAAAGAACTCAAAAGAAAACCCTTTAATTCTACATCCTTTGGGGTGAGAATGGTAATAACAATAAAACCAGACCAGTTCAGCCAACTGTGGAGTGCTGCCATGAATAGTGAGATCTCTGAATTGTTAAGATAGTGTGACTCTTCTGCTTTTTGTAATTCTTGTTTTTTTTTTAAATTATGTTCTTGTGTTCTTTTATTATAAAAGTGATATAGTGGTACCAGCCAATAGTTACATAGTGCTGTGGAGCAGGCCTAGCTCTCAGAGCTCTGCCTGCTCTAACTCCGCTCTGCAGGAAAGTACTCTCATTCTCCCCACTTAGAGTAAAGCATATGGAGGTCATTCCTTCATATCTGGCCAGCAGCAGAGCACATGTGCCAGCTCAGGCAGTCCAGCTCTAGAGTCTTGTGCTAACCACTTCACCACACCAACATACCACAAAATCACCACTCAAGTTCTGAATTTTGGTTGTCAGAAGAGATAATCATCACTTATCCTACCTCTGTGCTATCATTTAGATCTTCAATGTCCCCCAAAGGCCCATGTGTTAAAAGGCTTGGCTTTCAGGGGGCTGCTATTGGGAGGCAGCTGAACCTGCAGGAGGTGGAGCCTTGTGGGAAGTCCTTAAGGGGATGCTCTGAGAGGAGATTATGGGACTCCAGCCTTTTCCTCATCCCCTTTGCTCCCTGGCTTGTGACATAAGCAGTTCTGCTCTGCCACAGGTTCCCAAGGTTCCCAGCATAACATAGTGCTTCATCACGGGCCCAAAAGCAATAAAGCCAACTGATCATTAGTGGGGCCTTCAAAACTGTGAGTCAAAGTAAACTTTTTTTCTTTGTAATTAACACAGACATTTATTACAGTGACAGAAAGTTAACCAGCACACTCTTAGAATAATTTTGGAGTACTTCTTACTCTCTTAATCCTTTGGTTTTCAAAGCAAGGCATCTTTTAGAAGAAATAAAAGTTTTCCCATATTCAAATTAAGAAACTGTATTATATTCAAGTAAGTAAAACTGTACACAAAAAACTTTCCAAGTAGAGATTCTGCTCTTAGACAAGGCTTGTTTAAAGCTGGATCTGCTTTTGTATACAATATCCTTGTTATCAAAACATTTTTTTCCTTACAAGCTTCTTTACATTATGAAAAACGTATTTTCTAAGAGTCTTTGTTTTTTATTCTGGCCCACATTTAATTAGAATGAGTTCCAAATCATTCATTTTTCAAACCTGCACATACACAATTTTTCCAATATGAAAAGTGAAATTAAAATATTTAGTTTTCCTTGAAGTTGCCTGTAGGCTCAAGCTGAACCTTGGTTTTTATGATATGTTTCTGTGCAGATAAGAACAACAACATATTCAACATGTGAAGGCTGGAACTTCTAAGGGCCTCAGCATGGTTAGCTTCAGAAAACAAGCAAAATAATGTCTCCCACCACACCCATTTCTCTCAGTAACCTTAGACACAAATATTCCATGATACACAAGTTGAAGACTACGCCAGTCACTTGAGGCTTATTAAGGCTGGCCAACGTGAACTGTTATTTCCTAGACTTTCCGCATGTACAGACATGTGGTCTATACATATTTTAGGTTCCTTTGAAATAAACCAATGTACATGGACAACCGATTTTCAACAAAGGTGCCAAAGCAATTCAATGAGGAAAGTGAAGTTCCTTCAACAAATCAACTGGGCAAAGTGTATGGGGGGAAAAAAACAATTGACCTCTACCTAACCCCTACACAAAAATTAACTAAATTAAAAAGCATGAAGCTGAATTGTAAGCATTTTAAGAGAAAGCACAGAATAGCTTCACAACCTTGGGGAGGTGAATGGTATTTGGTTAACCAAGAATACTCAAAGAAAATTAAAAATTTTAATTAAGTTAATATAAAACTCAAACCTGCTTACCAAAAAAGACACTTAAGGAAATAAAAGAAATGCTTCAGACTGGGAAAATATATTTGCATGAAAATTTCTGACAAAATAATTTTATCTACAATATGTATACAACTCCTACCAATCAATACTTTTTTTCCCCCTTTGGTGGTGGTAGTTAAGGCTTGAACCCAAGGCCTCATGCATGCTAGGCGAACACTCTACCAGTGAGCTATATCCTCAGCCATAATTAGTATTAAGAAGAAAACAATCCAATTTGAATGTAGACAAAACAAAAAACAAGCAAAAGATTTAAATAAAAACATTGCAAAATATATATATTAATGGCCAATGAGTACATGTTATTAAGAAAATGCAAATTAAAAAAAAAAACAAAACAGAATGAGATGCTACCACATTTCTAGTGGAATGACCTAAATTAGAAAAACCAACATTATACAAATGCTTAGAAAAACTGGAGCACCTGGAACCCACATGCATACCTTTTTACGTATTGCTTCTTGGGTGTAAAATAGTACAGTTATTTTGGGAAATGACTTGAAGATTTCTTATAAAGGTAAAAATACAACTACTGTTTACCCAGAAGTTAAACCTAACCTAAATCTAAAAAGGAATGTGGGTAATAGAGAACTTCTTGATAGCAGCTTAATATTTATAATAGCCAAGAAAGTGAAAAAAAAAATCTAAATGCTGGTCAACATGAGAAAGGATTAACAAATTAGATCCATTCACTTGGGAGAATACTTGGAAATAAAGGAGGAATGAACTGATAGGCACAATATAAAATTACTGGGTGAAACAAGCTAGACATAAAGGAGTGCATGCTTTATGATTCCATTCACAGGAAACTCGGGAACAGGACTGCAGTGAGAGAGTTTCTGCCCGTGAGGATAGGGATGACTGTGGGGGGCATGAAGAAACCCAGGTGAGGGAAATGTTCCACATCTTGGCTTGGTTTGGTTACATGAGTCTTCCTCTCTGCAGGCACATCATACATCAACTAAAAAGGAGGGCTGATAGGGCTCCCCAATTATCGTGATGGTCCCAGGTCCTTCTGTCATACGATAGGATTTGCAGTCTTGGATCCCACCAAATGGGGGCTTATCTGAATTATTTCAGTTGGATGACTATTATGGCTATCTGTTCTCTTTGGGACCACCCAAGGTATTTCCTCTAGGGGGAGAAAGGAGCCAGCTTCTTGTTCTCTCAGCTAGCAGTTATGGTTCCATCAATAAGTCAGGTCCCAGTCACAGTGTCTCTTATAGGCCCATCAATTTTCAAGGGGCAACTGACAACCTGCACTCAAACACATTCCTCATCTCCAGGAGAAAATGGGGAATAGATATAAGAAAGAAGGCTTGGAAAGGATGCTATTTCAGGAAGAAATGGGGAGTAGATGGAGGAAAAGAAGTTTGGAAAGAATGCCGTTTGGAATAGGATGATGCTATTTGTTTTGGCCAATACCAGAAATAAAATAGCTGCTCTGTTTGCCTGGGAATCACATGCTCAGAGCTCAGGACATTCTAATACTCTTCATGTCTGCCTTCCAGGGGCATGGCCTCAGAGCGCCTGCTGTTTGAGAACTGACCAGAAGGCTCTAAGTTGGTAAGTAACTTACAGGGGTACAGAGGTCAGATAACACTAGAAGATCTTCAACTGCATCTACGTTGCTACATAAAGAAAAAAAAAATCCAGCAGTATTGCTTTGCAAATTCCAAAGGGAGACTTGGGGTTCTTAGTACTGCACTAGAGGTAAGGGTAAGCCTAAGAAGAACCTAAAGGTTTAATCATAATGAGGCGATTGACCTTACTGTGGAATACTTCTGGGGATGATCTCCAGAGATTTTTTTCACAGGAGACAGCCATTTTTTTCTAAGTAAAATGAGAGAAACATAAGACTAGAAACATCAATTCAG
This sequence comes from Geosciurus inauris, assembly GCA_004024805.1. NCBI lineage: Eukaryota > Metazoa > Chordata > Mammalia > Rodentia > Sciuridae > Geosciurus > Geosciurus inauris. The sequence goes on from PVHX01003246.1 coordinate 7,709, forward strand.
AGTTTCTTCTGAGACACAAGTGGTATCAAGGAAGTTAAAGAACTCCATCTGTTGGATATTTCATCCTTTTAAGTTGACTCTCCCAAGTATTTTGTTACAGTAACAGAAAGCTGACTAATACATCTGGCTAAAGAGTATTTCAGATTTAACTGCTTGGATATACTTCTGACAAAACAACTAGTGAAAGGACTTCTCATTTAAAAATGGTGATCAGGGCATATGGAAGACTCCATTACAGTTGTAAAAAGGTACATACGCCCATCACAATAAAAAAAAATATCAGGCACATAAAAGCTTCCTGTAAATGTCTGGACACCAGAAAGTTAAGGGAGGAGCACTGCCTGATGAGCTGAGCAGAGGTAGCTCATAGCCTGGTGGGCTTTCCCAGATGTACTTCTGCTATAGAAGTGGGCTAGTAACTATATTCAGGAGAACCTAAAAGAGGTCCAAAGAAAGCAAATATAGGACAGAAGTGAGAAGAAGGGTGGAAAGGAGATTAATTTAAAAGATATAAGCAATTTGTCTTTCCATGCCTACTTCCTGTGCTGATAAGACAAGACTAAGGTTTACAGATTTACAGGCAAAAACTAAAAATAAAAAAAAGGCAGATAATTCCTTAAGGAAGTTAGACAAATGTCTGGTGAGGACTGCACAGCTAGTGTGGTTATGAGAACCCCCAAATCAAGCCCTCTTCCCTCTGACAACTGCTAAGTCCCAGGGTTCTGGGGGCCCCATACCACCCAGGGTGAAGCCTGCTCCGGGCAAGAGGCACCCCCAACACACAGTTTCTAGTCGGCCACAATGCCACTTCATTTTCAATGTGAATGAACACCAAGGGTAAATATACATTTAGAAAGCCTCAGATATGAAAGAGGAAACCAAGATAAACAACAAAAGATCTGAGAAGAAATAGAAAATTCAAGAGAACAAATATATCTTTTAAAAACTCAAGCAACTTTTAGGACTGGGGGTTTTGCATGATGGCAGAGCATCTGCCCAGCATGCACAAGGCCCAGCATGTTCAATCCCTAGCACTGTAAAACAAAACAACAAACCAACAAAAAATGCTTTCATTAGTAACCCTAAAATCATCTAAGAGGCAATCACTACATCCATTCAACAATGATTACAACAGAAATAATTCAAGAAAAAGACCTATGAAATTAGAAATAAGAGCCCCCCAAAACAAGTACCAGTGAGCCCTCTGTGTATGTGCTTGGGTTCCCTAATCTCACAGCTGTAATTTTGATTAATTCTACCTGATGTACAGTACCTTACCTAAGATGTGCTGTTGTATACCACTGTCAGAAATCTGAGATGGCACGTGCCAAAAAGTGTCTGTGCCAAGAGCAGTGGCACAATGCCCCACTGTCAGGAAAACCAGAACCTATTTTTACCTCCTCTGCTAGTTTACAGCATGCCATTTAAACTTCCCTTAATACCTGTTTTTACCTTTCCTTTAGAAAGAAGGTAACCAAAGGTCATGTTTTCAGAGAGATACATGAAGACTCCCACAAAGAAGAAGTAATATACAAATAACTAAAACAGCTTAATGGAAAGACTTCAAAATGCTAACCCATATTAGTGGATTAGTAGCAGACATTTGTGAAATCTTCCCTGGAGAATTTCACAAGAAGATAAATATTCCTCCCTTTTAGGGGGTTTGCATACTGTCCTTGTTCAAGTAGAGAGAGGGACTGGATCACTGATTCAAAATGCTCCTAGTCCCAAAGCCCCTTTGTGCAACAAAAAATTCTGTCATATCCCACTTACTACTCCAAAATAAAATTCAAAAATAATATTAACAAGTGGACATAGCTTTAAAAACATCAATACCTTAGATGTAGCATGAAGAAGAAACTAAAAGAAAAGCAATTTATAAGCTGGGCACGATGGCACACACCTGTAATCCCAGCACTCTGGGAGGCTGAGACAGGAGAATCACGAGACCTCAGCAACCGTGAGGCGTTAAGCAACTCAGTGAGACTCCGTCTCTACATAAAACACAAAATAGGGCTGGGAATGTGGCTTAGTGGTTGAGTACCCCCCAAGTTCAATCCCCAGTACCAAAAAAAAATTTATAAAATAAACACACTTCACATTTCCTATGTAAATACTTTTCAGGTCTAATTAACTACATAAAAAGATAGATGCTTGTATCATACTTGGATTTAAGAGAAGCTTTTCATATTAGAAGTATGGGGAAAAAGAGGTGAGATATAGGTGGTCAACAGATTGAAAATGAGTATACACTTTTAAGCATTCAAAAGTTGTGTGTTTTATGTAAAAATGGAGTTAAATATAGACTCAGAAAATGAGAAACTAATTTTCATTGGTTATACAACAAGACAAATGAAACTGTGGGATGATACAGGGTAATTCTTTCTATCCTTTGCACTGAGGAACATGCAAAATCTCTGGCTCCCTCCCTCCTGTTCAACAGCCATCATCCTACAACCAGAACACCCTAGCATGTTTCCACCATGTCCACCAGGGGGAGGCACTGTGCCCGTGAGAACCCCTGGCTACATGGTTTTGGAGTTTGTTCCCAGCCTTCCTATTTTATCAGCCTGAGCATCAAATCCCAAAGGACAAGTCAATGACACACCTGAGAAACATGTTAATTTAACACGGAAAATGTCTACAAGGAAGTTAATTGTTTTAGATTTACCTCATTAACTATCACCATATTCAACACTATTTCCTCTTGTTAAATTCAGAAGAATTAAGGAAGATTAGTTACTTCATGCAGAATATAAGGTAGAAAGTTCCAGCTTTCTATCATTTATTTAGATAGCACAAAGTGGCTCTGGTTGGAAAATTTTTAACATCCAAATCTGGTTAATTAATGACAAAAAGGGAGTTTTTCATAGAATTCTACAACTCTCATTTCCTCAAAACAAGACTTAATGCATTCTTTCACATGTGGTCATTACAGGAAGTGGGGAGCCATTTACTGTAAATGCCTTCTGATGCAATTTCACCATCTCTTTCAAAGACAGAATTCATCCAAGTAAGGCTTAGTCACTTCTTCAAGGAAAATGCCACTGCACTGAATGTACACAGACTAAACCACATACCTAAGGAGAAAGATGAGCTGATTCCAGCATTAGAAAACAAACCAAGACAGAGGTTTGTGTGTGGGGGTGAGGTTTGGAGGCCAATCACATAGCTTCTCATCAGAATGGATTATGCAGTATGTCCAAAAATATGGCCTTCAACTCAGGAAAAAGTCTGACAGATATGTTACAATCATTGTTTCACAAATCAAATGCCAACAGATTTCCCCTTTGCCTAGCCTTTAAAACAACTTCCTAAAAAATAACCAAAGATCTCATCCTAACCCAGGAACCTGTGTGTCATTAGCATCCCAGCAACTATGGCTATTTACTTTCTAAAATTTCAAAAAGGAAATCCTATACTTTAAAATTTGAAACTGAAACAACATTTTTAAGAGAGTGAATTGCACATGAAGAGGTTGAAATGGGGTAATACTATAAAGCAGTCTGGATAGGAAAACAGGCAGTTCTGAGCTCTTCTCAATCAAAGACCAGTTTTTCCAAAAATCTCAAATCTACTCAGAGAAAAAAGAAGGAATGATCTTTCAGTTTATTCTTACCTAGATTACCAAGAATTCTTCTCAGAGCCAGATGCACATGTTTGTTTCCATGGAAGAGTCAATGCAAGCTAAAGCCCAGGAGTCACAGAAGACTCCAGGCTGCTGGCTGAAATCCCCTTGATGAATGAATGGCACAGTAATATACACATTCTGAGCAGGCTATTGGCTGAAGGGAGACGAGGCGTGTGCAAATCTGATTTGCCACCTTATAGCCCATCTCAGAAAGATGATGGATACACTACGCCCAAGAGACTCAAAACTAGAGAGGGTTCGTTTTTCTGTGGCATTCTCCCGAATCCTACAGAAACCACAAGGAGAACAAACCACAGAGGGATCTGCCTCCTTCAACAAGCAATGCAAATGAAAAACGAATTATGGTGTCTACACTGACCATTTACAAATACATCTCATACCACTGCCAAAGTTTGCTCCTGTTATATGACTGTCTAGGGCTCAGACATAGGTGCACTAATTTTAAGCCAAGAATCCTGAACCATGGTTTTGGGGCTCCATGTTAACTCTGCCAAGGGATGGTAAAACTTTCAAAAGGAAACTGCTATGCTGATGATCATAAGAAATGGGAAAAAAAATAGAACAATGGTGTAACTGATCTTTCTACAACTGGAGGTTTTCAATATGCCATCCTTGGAGCATCTGAATTAGAATTACCGATGACTGGACTCAGAGTCTCCGAGGTGGCACCTAGCATTTCATGTTGTCCTTATCTTTAAAATTTGAGAGCTACCTTTCCTGTTGCTAGAGCTAAACAACTACTTCCATCTTTTTTTAAAAAATTATTCACATATTTTTAATTCTGATTCCTGTTGAAATCAGGAGCAACAAAAACTGGAGAACCTCCTCAGGACAACTTGAGGCTGTAACTCCAGGGAAGAGGACAGCCTGTCTGGGTCTGCCTAATCACCCTAGCCCCCACCACTCTGGGAAGAGAGGAGTTCAAACTGAAGGAAAGTGGAAGATGCAGCACTTGAGGATGAATGAATTAACACAAGCATCACCTTAAATGATGGTCCAAGTGGAAAACACAAAGCACACAGCAAAAACAAAAGGGGACGCCGCGCTGCTGGCTATCTCCTGTTTCAGCATCAGGAGGTATGTATGAAGGCATGGCATCAGGAACTTCATACAGAGCTCTTTGCCAATGAAGTCTCACCAAAACATACCTTGCAAAGAAGAGCATGGTGGCACAGACGAGGTGCCTCATCTCCAGCAAGCACACGTGGGGTGCCTTCTCCACAGAGGGGTCAGCTGGATCCACATATCTCTACCCTCAGTAGCCAAAAGACCATGAAGGATTTTTAAATATCAGACTGATAAACACTCTTGGAAATGAAACCACCTTTCCATATTTCTTATTCTCATGCCTTCTTTAATCAGTCTAAGGTTTTGTGACTTTTCAGATTTCAGAGTAGCTTTACATCAACTTTCCTCCATTTAAACCAATTCATTTCAGTCCAAAATGCTGGGTCAAACCTCATCACTAAAATACAAATAGGAAAATGTGATGCGAACAGCACCAACAGGTATGAAAATAGTTTTTCATTTCATTAACAAGAGTTTTATCTTTTTCTCCAATAGCCATGATGTTTCTGAAGAACCTTTCTGGATAAGGAGAGCTTATCCAGAAACTTGGAGAACAGTGTATTTATGAACAAGTTTTTCCAAATGCCCCTCTTGTTTTAAGAAAAATAATTCTGGACTCTGACATACTTTTAAAAAAGGAAGGAAGCTGACTTTTAACTTTTCAGTATGAGCTGATCTAATATATTTAGTGTTCCACGTATTTTGCCTTACAGAAAAAGCTCTGTCAGGGTAGTGTTCTCAAATTTGGCATTAGAACTGAGGCCCTTTGTGTTCCCTTGCTGCAGTCTAGATGAAAGCAGAGCATCCCTGACTGATGTGGCAGGCCAAGGCCCCTGTGTTCACTCTATGTTTACTTACACACACACCTCCAGTAAAGTTTAACTTACAAATTAGCCACAGTGAGAAACTAAGCACTAATTGTAAATCAGACCAATTATGACAATACACTATAATAAAAAGTTATGTGAGTGTGGTCTCTTCATTTATGGAACTTTCCATTTAATATTCTCAGACTAAAGTTGACAACAAGTAACAAATCAAGGACAGTGAAACTGTGGGTAAGGGGAGCTACTCCATCAAGCTCTAGAAAGTATGGTTAAGAAAATACTGGCATCCAAGTAGCCCTCAACTACTCAAACATACCTATACTTTGGGGGTTTAGGACTGAGATCACTTCCCCCCAGGAATACTGCTGCTAATGACAGTAATGAGGACCTTACATAAAACTGATTTCACTCATAATGTATATGTAATACCATGTATGTGAAATGAAATGCATATTGTAACCATATTGCAATACTAGTAATTCTACAAGGAATAAAATCATAGAACTATAAATGATCGTTATTTGTTCACAACTGTAAGAAGTTTAGTAAGAGGAGGATGAACCGAACTGAGATTCTTCAGAGCTTTCAAATTGGTGATGCTAGTTTTTATGCTTTATTTTGCCCCAAATACACTGTGGTCTTTTCTCTTGATATGATTGTATCATTACTCTTGAGCTTATGAGCAATTGCAGGTACCATTGAAGGTGGTCTAATATTGAACAAAAAGGAAAAAATGCTTCAAAAGAGAGAAAGAGACTGACTTAAAATATAGAAGAAATGTGATAAGTACATACTTACTTAAGAACTAACAAGACTGCAAGAGACAGGAAAAGAAGAGAATGTAATAATCAAAGTTCCTCCAAATTTGATAAAAAAGGTGCTGTGTTGGATGTATGCCCTGAGGCAGGGCAGCCTGACTGCGTGTGGGGTGGAGGCGACCAGGGGCTGACCAAAGGCAGGCAGTGCAAGATTAGCTGCGTGCAAGACCGAGATGCGTGCAAGGCAGCATCTGTGATCTGGGAAGCTCTGGGTGGTAAACCTGGTAATAACCTGCTTTTCAATCTTGCAGAGAAGTAGCTATTTGGACTGGCTAGTGACTCAGTGATGAGAACCCAGAGTCAGGGTTCAGCATAGTACAGTAAGTGGTGTGTGGTCAGCTTCGTGGTCTGAGCGTGAACAGAAGCAAGCTCCCAAATGCACGATGCTGGCCAGAAGGACCAAATCAAAACTCAGGGAAGCCCAGAGTAAAGCACCCAGCCCTCCAGAGCCCCACTCTAACAATAAAACCATCCTTGTGCATGAGACTCTCAAACTCTATTTAATTGGGAGGAATGGAGGGGGTAGGTATCACAATTCTGAAATTTTTGTTACTATTAACATAGTTAACCCTTCAACTGTTCATGAAAATAGTTATTAGTTTTATGTGTTTTTAATGTTATAAATGTGCCAAGAGTGAATCTGAAATAAAATAATATTTAAAGGGTTTTAAAATGACAATATAAACTTTGATCTTACAAAATAGATGGGTGACATTTAAAAGTATGTGTGGTGAGGGTGTCAGGCAGGTGAAATCCAGTTCCACAAGCAGGGCAAAGTGTGTTTCAGACTGAAAAGGAAGGGACTTGGGTTGTGACTGAAGGTATCCCTTCCTCTTTGGTTCTTGACAATAGTCAAATTAATCTACTATATATGGTGATCCATTAGTGGGGTTGCAAAATAAATTCAGTGTACTGCAAGCAGAGGCTTTATTAAAATGAAAGAATAGAATTAAAATAAAAAAATAAGTTCATGACACTTAGTGTAACTACATTTATATGCATGTTGTGTGTACTATTTCATGATGTAAAACAATCCATTCTGGCTGGGCGTGGTGAAGCACGCCTGTAATCCCAGTGGCCAGGGAGACTGAGACAGGAGGATCATGAGTTCAAAGCCAGCCTCAGCAATGGCAAGGTACTGTCTCTAAATAAAATACAAAAATAGAGTGGGGGATGTGGTGCAGTAGTGGAGTGCCCCCGAGTTCAATCCCCAGTACCAAAAAACAAAACAAAACAAAACAAAAAAATTCTTTCTGTCAGTTATAGGAAAGAAAATGTTCTATTAGGAAAGATTAAAAATCATGTTTGAAATGAGGTAGGTGGATCATATATAGATTTAATTTTAATTGGGGCTCTGCCATATGTCCTTATCTCAGAAACTAATCCACAAACCAAGGTTCATTTGCATTACTAAGCAACTATTCTAAAGATATAATGCAAGTCATTGTTCACTCATTCATTCAGTTTAGTGTCTACTGTCCCTGAGGGGTATGGAGACAGGATGAAAACTGAAAATGCAGAAAGCAAAAAAACCAACCAACTCCCCCCAATCCATTAAATATTAGAGCCATATAATAGCAGCTAACATGTACTGTGTATTGTGTACCTAAGAGTGTTCTAAGCATTTCACACATCATTCACTCATCTGATCCTCTTAATAATCCCAGAAAAGTGGATATTAACATTATCCCTGCTTTACAGATAAAGAACCTAAGAATGAAGTCAGTTACCTATGAGGCAGAGTCTGTATCTGGGCCCAGGGAGTCTGGACCCAGAGCTCTACTCTTAATTGCGTGGTATCCTGGGCTGTTAATACCACACCCATGCAGAACCAACAAGACGGCGGGCACTGGAGAAAGGACATGGAACACTGCTTCCTGGGCTTTGCCAGCCAGCCTTGTTCCTCCCACTAGTAACATACAACACACAGTCCATGCAAAACAAGACAGCCCTTGCCATACTGTGCCCTGGATGCATTCTGAACATGCACCCCAACAAAGCAGTTCAAATTCTTTCTTCTTCCCTGTCTAGAAAATGTATAAGATGTTATGAGCCCTTATTTACCTGTAGTAAATGTAACTCCTATTTAAGAGGTAAGAGGCATTCATTCAGGTTTGGTACTTAAACTTCATAGTAGTCAATCATTTCCAACATCTCCTTCAGGTCTTATCTCTACAGACCAGTGGTCCTGTAGCTAGTCTGGCCGTACAGCACTATTAGGCGTAACTCTTGTACCTTCTCTGTGTAATACTTTTTTTAAAAAATATTTATTTTTTAGTTGTAGGTGAACAGAATATCTTTTATTTTTTTTATGTGGTGCTGAAGATCGAACCCAGTGCCTCACACGTGCTAGGCGAGCACACTACCACTGCGTCATAACCCCAGCCCCTGTGTAATGCTTTTTAATGGTTCCAAATAGGATCCCAAGCATAAAATATACTGTGACAAGTGTTTCATCATGTTTCAGAAAAATATGAAAAGATATGTGCCCAAAGATTATTTTCCAGTCTAATCTACCCACCCTTGTCTTCAGGTTATATAGTAAACCTTACAACAGGGTCTACACAGGTAAGAAAATAAGCAACAATCAATACTATTGTTGGTAGACTGATTCCTTTCTGAGAATTGGGTCCATGAATAACAACCTTACTTTTTAAATGTTTAGTAAATACAATAAGTACTTGCCTCTTATATAATCTGAGTTAAAAATGCCCAGTGCAAATAAATCTTGGAACAAAAGGAAATCAATGCTTAGGTTTTCATTTTTTGCCTGACCACTATACCTGGGTCACATAATTTAAAATTTTTTCATAAATGCACCTTTTGGCCAAACATAACATCTTTAAAACTTGTTATAAAGTGATTAAAAATTAATGCATAACAATGGCTTATACCTTGTGACATGGAGAATTAAATTTTAGAATAATTCAGGATTTTTTCAAAATTTAATGAAATATTCAAATAACTAAGAAAAAATCTGAGGCTTCAGCAGACTGTGACCATGCTTCACTATACTTTATTTATATATTGATACACACATGCTCTAAATAATTTTATTAAAATTAACACAATGAAAGTTCAATATTCCTTTTGAAAAGTACAGTTAAGGTAGGATACGGTCAAAATGAAATTTCTCATTGAACAATACTATCTACATGCCAATGTGGAAGTCATGTAAGAAGCAGGAAAGAGCCAAGTGTCATGCTGTATGCCTTTAATTCCAACCCCTCAGGAGCCTGAGGCATGAGGATCTCAAGTTCAAGGCCAGCCTCAGCAATTTAGTGAGACCTTGTCTCAAAAAAAAAAAAAAAAAAAGTAAAAAGAGCTGGAGATGTGTCTCAGCGGTCAGGCACCCCTGGGTTCAATTCCCAGTACCAAAACAAGAGAAGCAACATCAGGAAATATGATGCTATTGTTCATCACTACAATAATACTTAGGTATATTTAGGTTACTTCTTTTAATGAACAGATTAAACTGTTTATTTCTACCAAATATTCATTGTGTCTAAAACCAATACTTTCTGCATAGGCTGGGACACATTTTCCGTGGTTTCAAAAAATAAAAGGATGATTCAATTATGTACCAATCTAGTCAGTCAACTTCTAAGAAATACAAGTTTTGGATAAGAATGGTAATGTCTGTATTTAACAATATGAAATGTTTTACAAGTGGTGATAACGCACTGGGACTTTTTTTGATGATGATGCTCATTTTTCCTGCCCGTCGCACCCTGTTTCATGAGCTGCACTGGAGAATAAGAGCATTCACTTCTAAGACCTTTGAATGGTTATTTCGCAGATGGAGGGGAATCAAATGCAAAACCGTAGCCCTGGCAAACACAATGCACTCATGTAACACATTAGTGGTTAGCATCAAAACTGCATCTATACCAGCAAAAAGTGATGTAGACAGTAACCTTCTAGACAACATTTTGTTTGTTGAAGGAATTTGGCAGAGGCCTCTCTAGAATACAGAAATTAGGGGAGTTGTTTTCTGAGTTGAATTAAGGTTACACACAACTGAAAGAGACAGAGACTGTCTCAAGGAGCAAGGTCTCAGTGCACATATGTACTCATACGGTTAGAGAACAAAGTTGTTCCAGGCTTAAAAATTATTCCGTACAACCTTTATTATCATCGAGACGAAGTGTGGGCCTGTCTTTCCTGTACACATGTGAAGTTACTCTCAAACTAGCAGAGTGGAAAACAGTGAGCTGGGTCTAAATAGGCAGGCTTTGTTTTCTACAACATTTTGCTAAGATGAATACTTTATAAGCAGTATGCTTTTTAAAAAATCATACAACAGATTGAGCCTTAACATTCATTTTTGAAAATTATTACACTTCTGGTTGAGTAGGTACTATCTACCTCTCAGTAGCCCTATCCTAGTTCTATGGTCTTGTGCAAGTCCCACCTGCTTTCAGAGACCCAGTTTCTTTGTCTATAAATTGAAACGCTTACATGTCCTCTCACCTTCCTTCTAGTCCAAGCTTAACTGACTAAATAAAAATTATTTTGACTTATTCTTTCTCCAATATATCCTTGATCTAAATCTTATACTAATTTCGCTTTAAAAGGGGGGTGTGAAAATAGTGGGGGAGGGAAGGCAGGAAGGCTTGTCAAAATGGATTTAAGTGTTAACTGTCTACGGTTAGACATCACAGATGTGCAAGCAGATATTTAGACTTTCTAGCCTAACAACTTAAGACCCACTGAACAAAAACTCCCCATTTTTCTCTCCTCCAAGTCCCTGACAACCACCATCCTACTGTCTCTGAGTTTGACTATTTTAGACACATCCTGTAAGTGAAATCATGTAGTCCTTCTGTGACTGACTAATTTCACTTAGCATAATGTCTTCAGGTTCACCCCTGTTGTCCTATTTGGAAAGATTTCCTTCTTTATGATTGAATAATATTCTACTCTGTGTGTGTAGGTGTGTGCACATGCCCTGCTGTCTTCATCCATTCATTCATTGATGAACATCTTGGTTATTTCCATAGTTTGGTTACTGTGAATAATGCACAGTGAGCATGGGAGTGCTAATATCTCCTTGAGATCCTTATTTTAATTCTTTTGGATATATACTTAGAATGGGATCACTGGATCCCATTTATAATTGTATCCAAAACAATAAAACACTTGAAAACAAACTTATTCCTTAAAATACTTGTACTTGAAAACTACATTTGATTAGTGAAAGAAATTAAAGGTGGCACAAATAAATGGAAAGATGTACCATGTTTATGGATTCAAAGATAATATTGTTAAAATCCCTATTACCCAAAGCAATCTACACATTCAATGCAATCCATATTTAAAACTCTGATGTTAATTTTTATCACAAAAAATCCCTGAAATTCAAATGGAGCAACAAAAAGATCCCAATAGTCAAAACAATCCTTAGAAAACATAAAGCTAGAGGTATCATACTTTCTGACTTCAAATGTATTACAAAGCTATAGTATTTACACATGATTTTAGAGTAGACAATTAAAATAGTATGACAGTGGCATTAAAATAGACATATAGGCCAGTGGAATAGAAGAAAGGCCAGAAATAAATCCAGATACAAACAACTGATCTTTGGCAAGGGTACCAAGAACACACAATAGGGAAAGGGCAATTCCAAAGTGTATTGGGAAAACTGGATATCCATATGCTAAAGAATGAAACTGAGACTTATCTTACACTACTCAAAAGAAAAAAATCAACTAAAATGGGTTAAAAGATTTAAATGTAAGACCTAAACCTATAAAACCCTTAGGAGAACACATAGGAGAATGTTTTATGTCATTCATTTAAGCAATGATATTTTTGGATATGACAAAAAAAGCATACGCAATAAAAGCAAAGACGGGCAAGTGGGACTTGACCAAGCTAAAAAGCTCTGCATAGCCGAGGAAGCAATCAGAACAGTGGAAAGGCAACCAGGTATTTGGTAAGAAGCTACTATCTAGAATACATAAAGAACTCCTACAGCTCAACAGCAGAAACCTACCTAATGAAAAATGGGCAAAGAATTTCATTTCTTCAAAGATGACATATAAATGGCCATCAAGTACATGAAAAAGTGCTTGACAGACTCTTCAGGAAAATGTGAATCAAAATCATTTTGGGATATCACTTTACACCTTTTAGGATGGCTTTTATTTAAAAAAAAATACTGGAAAGGATGTGAAGAAATTGGAACCCTTGTACAGTATTGATGGGAAATGTAAAATATGCCACGGTACCATCTTGATCCAGCACTTCCAGTTCTCCATATACTTTTTCCTAATCATTAATGTAGGCACACCTGACATACTGATGTACATATACCATGTTGGCTACATACACTTTAAATAGAAATGATACTTTGAAGTACACTATTCTATTTGAGGATTACACAGTAGATCCATAAATTGGAAATACTTACTTAAAAACTTCTAACACAAGCCAGGTACAGTGGCACATGCCTGTAATCCTAGCATGTTGAGAGGCTGAGACAGGAGAACTGCGAGTTCAAAGCCAGCCTCAGCAACGGTGAGGTGCTGAGCAACTCAGTGAGACCCTGTCTCTACATAAAACACAAAATAGGGCTGGGGATGGGGCTCAGGGGCAAGTACCCCTGACTTCAATCCCCAATACCAAAAAACAAACAAACAAAGATATTCTAACAACAAAATTATTAAAATTATTCTCTGAACTCAGGAAAACTTGAGTTACTTTTTTAATTCTAATATGATCCCTTAGTATTTTCTTTGTATGGCTATCACAGCTAATCAGCCATGTAAAACCAAAAGCTTTTTAAAACTTTAAACAATGCCACAATATTATTTGGAGCCAATTAGTACAAGATTCTGATGCAACAATGGTCATGATTTGATTCCCAGACAGGACAGGTTAATGACAGCTAACCTAACAGTTCTCTTGTATCATACAGGGTCCATAAAACTGGGACGACAGTAGGGCCTCTCCTTATGCTTCCAGCCAGTGCCTAGCACACGGGATATATTCAACAAACGCTATCAACATGATTGTTTTCTTTGCCAAATTACCACCGAAAAAAGTCAAATAGATCAAAACCCCTAACTAAAAGAAACAACTACCAAAATTTACTATGTGCTTTAAGTATTACCTTTGCACACAGTAACCACAGGAGCAACTATGTATTAAAAGCACTTACAATGTACATTACTCAGAACAACAACATAAATACTTAAGACCTCAGCATTGTTAAGCACTAAAGTTCAAAAGTAACAATCCGTAACACATCGTCTTGTCTGGTTTTGTGCAATTTTCTTTTACTCACATTTCTTTAAAAAAAAGTGCTTGGTTACTTACTTGATGGGGACCTCCCACTTTTCATGATCAATCTAGGTTCCTTGATAAGAGAAATAACAGTTTCTATTTTCACTTCAGTTTCCTTCTCAGACCAAGAAAGGAAAATGGCCAGAAAAGTTGGAAAAGTCTACAATATTTTTTTAAAGTCTGTGCTGTTATTCTTGTTTGGGGTTATTAAACTCAAAGACAGTCCCCAAATAATGTCTAGATTTCTGCCATAATTTGTCCCCTTGAACCATCATTCACATCCTTTGCAATCCTGCCATTCTCTGAAGCCAGTGCAATTTTTTCCTACCAACCTTATCTGGACCTTCTCACATGGAGCAGAGAAGAGACAAAGACTTCTGAGCTAGAGCTGTAGCAGCAGCAAGGATTTAGCTCCCTCTTCTGTATGCTCTTAACACTGCGGGCAAAAGGGATTCACATATACCCTGGTGCTTCTCCACCGCTTATGGTTTGGTTAGGTATAGGGCTGGAGGTCACTCTTAAGAATTCCTTCCAAATTAAAGAAAAAATCTAATTAAAGGCTCTTTTTAGAAGTTCTTATGTTTTTTCCAGAAATTAGGGATTCAAATGAAGTGATTTTGAAGTATGTATTTGAAATCTCTCTAACAATACTTCCCAGGCACCTGGCTCTTATCTGCATTGTGCTAACTAACATTTTTGAATTCATCAACCCAGAATGGAATGGAACAAAAGAAAGACCTACAACTAATACCAAAATTTCAGGGTAGCTTTTAAATTACTTGGAAGAAGTAATTGGAGAAGTATGAGGAAAAAGTAGAATGGTGTCTCGAAGGGCAAGAGGAAAGAATGCAAAGGGAAAAGAAGAATGAACTGACTTGGCCAATGCAAGGTCAAGGATGGAGCAGTTCCAGCTCAATGGTGACTGGGGCGCCAGGCACGGCATCCTTCTGGGAGGGGCAGAGGGGTCTGTCTGCAAGGCTTTTACATCAGAGCTCTTGCCCAGTTCTTTCAGGACAAGACTTTCCATCACTACAACAACTCCCAGTTTTGCTTTTCCTCAATCTCTACAGAGGGCTCTGGATCACCTGCTAGTCCAGCTCCTTTGGCCTTGAAATGATCCAACTGCCAGAAAGTACCACTGCATCTCCCTGGAGCTTTCTATACCCTCTTCCAGGAAGACATGATGCATTAACTATGTCTCGAGACAAACTACATAAATGCATAAGACTATACATACTAGAGTGGTTCAATTAATCTTCAAGGTAAATGGTGAATCAAAGAATGAAGGATACACCTGAGGAACAAATGTCCAAGAAGGAGTTAGCATCCCTTACCTCAAAGCTTAGAAGAAAATGTCAGAAATTTTTATTATTATATTCCCTTAATTCACTAGGAAAAAAATTCATGAATCATGAAAAACTGTTTCAGTAAAAATAAGAATGAAATCAAAATGAAATTCTGGAGAATAATATTTTTCAAAGAATTTTGGGGGGTACAGGGAGCCATGCTCTACCACTGAACTACAACCCTCAGTCTTTTTTACGTTGAGACAGAATCTTGCTAAGTTACCAAGGCAGGCCTCAAACTTGCAATCCACCTACTTCAGTTTCCCGAGTCACTGGGATTACAGGTGTGTGCCATCACACCCACCTTCTTTTTTTTTTCTTCAAATAATTTTGATACATACACCTTGACATCTACCAGCTATCAAGTCTGCTTTTTTCTCCTCTCATAATACTAACAAACCGAAGTAATCCAACTGTAACATGTACATCATTAGCACTAAGATTTGGCTAATTTTCAGTGAATCTGCTTTATTTACAATGATATAGAAAAACTAAACATTAATGAAATTAGAGCACATGCAAAGACCAAATGAGCAACTCTGGCTCGGGTGCAATAACAAAATATGTAGAAATTTCTATTACTACTCAGATGAAGTCTTTTCAGAACAGAAAACTAGGGTATATTGTCTTGTTTACTGTCAACTTTAGAATTATCCCTCAAAAACAGGTGAATACTGGTTTAGTTTTGCTTAAAAGAACCACTTTACACCATGTAATCTTTATAATTTGTTTAGCCCATGGAGTAATCTTAGGTATGCATAATTACAATTCCTTTATAAATAAATGTACCTCTGAAATCAATTGAGAATTTTGCTAACACAGATATTGCAAAGAAATTACTAAGATATTCTGACTAGAGCTTTGAAATAAAGAATCCACAGATTTTTTTTGTTCTTTTTAGTTATGCATGACAGTAGAATGTATTTTGACGTATTATACACATATGGAGTACAACTTCCCATTCTTCTGGTTGTACATCATGTGGAATTACATTGGTCGTGTATTCACATATGAACATAGGAAAGTAACGTCCAATTCATTCTATCTTTTCTATACTCATTCCTGCCCTCTACACCCTTCATTCCCTTTTGTCTAATCCAAAATACTTCTAACTTTCCCTACCTCTCCTCTGACTGTGAGTCAGTACCCGCATATCAGAGAGAATATTCAGCCTTTTGGTTTTTTGAGATTGGCTTTTTCACTTAGCATGAGTCTCCAGTTCCATCCATTTATTGGCAAATGCCATAATCTTATTCATCTTCATGGCTAAGTAATATTCCATCAAGTATGTATACCACATTTTCTTTATCCATTCATCTGTTGAAGGGCAACTAGGCTGGATCCCTAGTTTAGCTACAGTGAATTAAACTAGAAGCAATAGATTTTATATTTCTTTTTCCAGCACAAGATTTGTTACTAGGACAAAAATGGACCTCTCCTAAAACAAATCAAGCTGCAAAGCTACTCCACCTAAAAAGTAAGTTCTTAACTGTCTTGGAAGAGTCAATTATCATTTCCAAAAGTTTTAAATTAATCCAGGCCTGTGAGTGCTTTATTTCATAGTCCCATTAAAAGCATATGAAACACAAGTCTCAATGTTTTTCCATGATATCCTTCCCCTGCCTCCACTGCCCCACGAGGTCTCAGTTCTTATCCACATACTATGAAAATATAAGGTCCTAAAATGTAAAGTGATGTTACAAACAGAAAAGCAGTGCAACACTACATTTGGCCAGCAGGCGTCTCTCTGCAGCCCATGGCACCAACCAAGAATAGAAGACCCCACAGTTGCTCTAACTGCAATCCCTGCACCATTTAAGGGCATGGATCATGAGATTAACCCATTGGAAGAGTTAGGCTTCTGAGAAACTGAGTATAGGATCAAAACATTATAGAAATTAATGAAAAATTAGTTTTTAAAAATTCTCTTTAACACACAAGATCTAAGAGTACAGAGTGATCTATTTCATTTAAATGGTAAGTAAAATAATTCTTGTTTCTTGGTGAGAAGGAGAACATCAAAGTTCAAAAAGAAAGAAGGCTGAGGAGGGAATGGTAGGTGAGAAAATAGAAACAGAAGCTGTTTCTGTTGCCAAAGGAAGGAAAGAGTTCAGCACACAAAGAATAAAGCTAAGGCAAGTCTGAAGGGCATGGGGGACACGAACTTGTGCACACTGGTACAGAACATGGGCAGAAGGACAAGAAAGTGTGTATCCCCACCAAAGCACCAAAGTATTACAAGTTTGTCTAAGGAAAACTCACTAGAAGAGTATGAAGTACATTTTATGTTATGACCAACATTAGGAGAAAAAAGAAAAAAGAAAAAATGACAGAATACAATAGACTAGAAAATCCCCATAATCATACATATTGTGCACTGCGTCCTAAAGTAACATGTAGTTCCTCCAGTGGGATCCAGAAGAAAGGCCTGAGAGCCATCAACCTATTCAGGGTACCCCCAGTACCAGCTCCCCCAAGCTAATATCATCCACTGTGAAACCTCCAAACAAGTAATGGCCGAAGGTGATAACCCAAACGTCTGCCATGTCAGACTGTGGGCCCTGCATCCCCAAGTAAAGGGATGCTGAAATGCTGAAGAGGAGGGGTCAGGAAAGGCGAAGGCTGCATAGGAAAGGATGGCAGGATCTGCAGTGTTCATCAGGAGAGGAGACCCGAGTCTCTGAACAGAGGCAAAAAGGATGCAGGAATTGGTGCAGATCCAAAAAGATGTCAACAGAATGAGGAGAGGTGACATTCAACATTAAAGCCCATCACCAAGTGCAGTACTGGACACATGATGTGCCCCTTATTAGCATTAGCTGAGCATATCAGGAGGCCTCAGTGGCACTGGCAGCTCTATTATGTGAAGCTGGTATCAAGGCAGGTTCAGCAGTTTAGATTTTCTTACTCCAAGTTACCCCTTGCCACCCTCAGGAAATGGGCATGCTATTCTTAATGTCATCCTTGCTGCCATTGGTGACCAACCCCATGCCATCTCCATGGCCACCTATAAACTAAGCTGCTCCATTTCCTAATGATAGTTAACTTTCTTTAAGAATTTTAAAGAAGCTTGTTTTGATTCAAAACTGAAACCAGTCTGACACTAAGAAGGTCATCATGAATGGATGTTCAGAAACAAAAGACAAATGAGTATTCACAGATCAAGACGTGAAGCTTCTCAGGGCCATCATGACAGGCCACAGAGAGGCCACATCAGAACTTACCAATGATGTTCATGCTTGCTTTAGGGGCAAAGGGCATGGTTTTGTTGGGAATTTGCATGTGTGTGTATGTGTGAGAGAGAGAGAGAGACTGGTGTGTTTAGGGCCTGGGTACATTTAAAAGAACTTATTATAATAGCACACATTTATATACTATTGGCTATATTTTAGTGTGCATAACAAATATATATATATATAAAACTCCTGTTAATTTTGGTTACCTGTTCAGTCCTTTATTCTGTTCCATTATAAGTACTTCTGCTTGTTTCATTTTTCTGTTGTAAAAGACAAGGAGAATACTATTAGTGGGCAGCACAAATGCACGTTTCACATCATTATTTGCTACTTTCCAAACTTGGAAGCATTAAACTGTAGTCCATTATTTCAGCTGCCTCGTGTTACTGAGTTTCTAACTAGAACCATTAGGAAGACATCATCCCTGCATGTACTAGTAACAAGGGATTTGGAAAACAGACACCTTAGGGCTTCAAGGGAAATTAAGCTGACATGGTAAAAAGTTAGAT
This sequence comes from Geosciurus inauris, assembly GCA_004024805.1. Taxonomy (NCBI): domain Eukaryota; kingdom Metazoa; phylum Chordata; class Mammalia; order Rodentia; family Sciuridae; genus Geosciurus; species Geosciurus inauris. The sequence continues at coordinate 26,458 of PVHX01003246.1, forward strand.
GCACAGGAAAACTATTTGGAATAAGACCTCCTTAACTCTGGACCCTTCTGTGTTTAATACAATTTTTCAAGCCACATTGCCTCTGAATTCCCAAATGGTGGATGCATTTTTAAAGATTTGCTTAATTTTTTAAGAACATTCTAATGGAAAGCATGTTTCCAAAAACAGTGCTGCTTAGGAAAGGCAGCTGTTCAGAGACTCTGCTCTGGGTGATGTTCATCCTGTAGAACTCAGGGCCACCTATCCAGGCTCTGTCCCTCAGCTATGCTGGCTCCAACAGTCTCTCTCTCTGAAGTTCCACAATTGATCACATTTATCAATACCTACTCATGTTAATGAAGCTCACAAGAACTGATAAAGTCATAATGTCTTTATTTACAATGAAAATGCAACTGTCGGGGCTGTGGTTGTACCTCAGTGGTACAGCATTCACCTCTTACGTGTGAGGCTCTGGGTTTGATCCTCAGCACCACGTAAAAATAAGATAAAGGTATTGTTTAAAGAAAGAAAGAAAATGCAACTGTCATGGCAGCCTGAACACTTGCTCTATCCAGTTTGACCAATCGATTCCCAATTCTTCAGCCAACGGATAATTTCTTGAGAGGCAGCAAATCCCAGGACAGTTAAATACCAGGCCCATCTACGGCAGCAGACCATTTAGCGAGCCTACCGGAGCAACCACCATCTTGGTGCTGGGGCCTCTCCCTTCCTCCATTGCCACCCTAGTCCAAGTTGCTCCTGTCCTCCTCCTGGACAAACACAAAACACCTCCAACTGTTCTTCTAGCTTCCACATTTCTCCTTCCCATCTATTAGCCATAATGTGTCCACAGAAAACATTTTAAACTACAAAATGCACTATGGTTCAGCCCTGCCTACACCCCTCTAATGCTCTGTGTGGGTTTTCTGATAAACTCACTAGAGCTGACACTCAGCCCCAGTCTGGCCCTGCTCACCTCTCTAGCTCCTCCTCATGCTCCTCTCTGTGGTCACCCACTCCCTTTAGCCACACTGGACTTCTACTGCTCCCATAAGAGACAGGTTCCTCAACGCCAATGATTTTTTTAAAAAATTTTTTCTTGTCTCCATTTGTTCTAATTAGTTATGCACGACAGCAGATTGCATTTCCATTCATTATACACAACTTTTCATTTCTCTGGTTGTACATGATGTAAAGTCGCACCACATGTGCAGTCATATGTGTACCTAGGGTAATGATGTCCATCTCATTCCACCATCTTTCCCCCTCCCTCCCCTTTGCCCAAAGTTCCTCCATTCTCCCCACGCACCCCACAATACCAATGAATTTGCACTCATTTCTTTTGCTTGGAAATTAAATCCACATACTCTGCCATCATTCCTTCAAAATCTCCCCACATGCCTACTTAGTAACCTGCAGATCCTAGCTCAAAGTACATGATCCCACGATTACAACAAACTGCCCTATTTTAAGCTCCAGAGTGCCTTGATCTTCTCCTCTGTAACCCCGATCACAGTTCATAATCACATATTTATATATTCAGGTAAGTTTATCACTCTCACTAGACTATAAGCAACTCGATGAGAATGGACTCGTTTCACTGGTATAGCCCACAACATGGCTGTTCAATAGGGAGACAGGCTTACGGCTCTGGGCTATTAGAACCTGCTACCTCCATCACTAACACTGGGCTAATTCTGCCAGGCAGACCATGTGGTTTTGTTGAATGGGCACCATCCTCCCCACTGTGCCCACTCTAGGAGCACTGGTAATCAGACAGGCTCTGCCTACACTGATGTCTATCAATTTTTTGTTTCCTATACTTCCATGAGCAAAGTAAACCTTAAGCTATTAAAAGAGAAACGGCGCAAAGTTCAAGACATATTTGAGTAACAACTCTGCAGAGGGGACTCTGGCAGTGGGTTACTAAGAAACCCCATCAACAAAAAAGAAAACATACACATCAGCCAAAGGAAGCCCTTAGCGAGACAACACTGGCAAATGGACATGTACACACTCTCAGAGCAGGACAGGAAAAACTGAGTGTGCTTCAGGCACTGCCACAACTGGGGCTGGCAGAGGGAAAATGTGAAGGTCCCTGGGGAAGCGCCCTCTGCTGCACCTCCTCCCATCCCCAGGGCCTGGCCCTGCACGGCACACAGGAGACTGGGGTATGCTGACTCTGCTATTCTCCCATTTGCTTTACAAATCAACAATTAATTGGCATTTCCCAACTCACTACACAGAATTTTTAAATGGCTCACAGCTGTGGCTAATTTTTAAAAGCTGTTCCCTCTAACATTTCAGTCCTCTTAGGAGATGGAAGGAGAACAAAACTGGTGGAAAGAAACCCCACAACGCAAAGGGCTCTAAGATTCATATCTAGTCATGGAGTTAAAGAGGGTCAATTCCATTCATTTGTTCAACAGTGTACACTTCACATAAGCCATGCACGGTTCTAAGTGCTGGGGACACACTGAACAAGACAGAGCCCTGGAGGCAACATTCTGGGAAGAGACAAAAACGAGTCTGTAGGAAAATCATAAAACATGTTAGTTGACAGCAAGTGCTATGAAGAAAAGTAGGCTGCGAGTGGGGGGCACACCCATGGTCCCAGCTGCCTCCAGCGAGAGACAAGAGCAGGACAAGTTTGTTTGTTTTGATTTTGTAGTACTGAGGATTAAACCCAGGGGTGCTCCACCACTGAGCCACATCCCAGTCCTGCTGATTCTATCTATCTGTCCGTCCGTCCATCCATCCATCCATCCATCCATCCATCCATCCATCTCGACAGGGCCTCACTTAAATTGCCCAGGCTGGCAATTTGCAATCCTCCTGTCTCAGCCTCCTAAATTGTTGGGATTACAGGCATATACCACCATGCCCCATTGGAATATCACAAATTCTAGATCAGCCTAAGAAACTTAACAAGACCCTATCTCAAAATAAAATACAACTTTAAAGAAGGCTGGGGATACAGCTCATGGTAAAGTGGCTTGCCTAGTGTACGTGACCTCTGGGTTCAATCTCCAGCATTTAGAAACAAGAAACAAAGAAGAGGAGGGCAAATGGGAATGTGTGTCTGTCTATCTGTCTGTCTGTCTCTCTCTCAAGGGCAATAAACACTTAGTCATGATCAAGACAAACCTAAATGAGAAGCCTCCCTATGGTATGAAGAGTCATGCAGATATCTTGAGAAAGATGGTTCGAGGCAGAGGGGTCAGCAAGTGCAAGGGCCATGAGGCTACAGTGTGGTCTGCCTGTCCTGGAGCACACAAAGGAATTGGTACAGGAGGTGAGGTCAGAGATTAAGTAATACCATGGCATGAAAGTCCTTTAGCTTTTATCTTGGGAGCCATGGGTGCAACTGTGGTGTTCTGGGCACACCACAGGGCACAGTGAGATCTGGCTGCTGCTTTGGGAACAAACTAAAGCGAGGAAGAGGGAGGTAGCAGTAAGACCCATTCCTGGGCTACTGGGACAATCCTGGAGATTGTGACGGGTGTGGCTTGGGCTACAGTAGCAGCAAGAGGCTCCTCAGAAGTCCATGGGCTTTTCCTGGAACCTGAAAGATATGCCCTGAGGCTAACTCTGACTCCCTTAAGGGCTGATTCCAGGGGCCCTCATACTTCCATCACTGCTACAGTTCATATCTCAAGTTTCTCCGAAGGCCCATGTGTTAAAAGATTGGTTGGGGTAACTCTAATGGGAAGTGGTGGGACCTTTGAGAGATGAGGCCTTGTGGGAGATCCTTAGGTTGTTGTGGGTGTGCCTCAAAGGGGATTGTAGGACCCTGGCCCTTTCCTCTCTCTCTCTCTTTTGCCTCCTGACAGTGAGGTGAGCAGTTCTGCTCTGCCTACCCACCGCATCATGATGTGCTGCCTCACCACAGGCTTGAAGCAATGGTGAACTAGAACTAGATCATGAACTAGAACTCCCAAAACTGTGAGTCCAAATAAACCTTTTCTTTTTGTAAGTTGGTGATCTCAGGTATTTTGATATAGTGATGGAAAGCTAGCTAACACAATCACTAGTTGTATTTGTTTTAATTATCACTTTTACAAAAAAAGAACAGTAGGTTTTAATCTAACAAAATATATGATTATCACAGATAATGTAAGAGATCAAACAATAAACAAAAATCTCTATCACATAAAAGCACTGAATATACAAGTACTTTGTATAGTGGTCACCACCATATATTAGCATTTTTCTTTTATTCTGAAAAATAAAAGACTTCTTCCCTAGCTAAGGAGAAAATCTATTCTAGTCATGCAGCCATGGCAGTTAACAACTCCCATTAACACGTTTTCCCCTTTGAACATTGAGGGATCAGAAGGATAAACACCAGAGGCCACTAACCATTAGGTCAGTATGGTCTAATTCTGAAACTGTTCGGCTATCTTGGCCTGAAGTCATCCCAAAGGCAATGCTTGGGACATCTTCAAGGAATCTGAGCTTTTCTGCACCAAGACTTAATCCCTGAGGAATGCATGATGATTGTGATGGAAAGTAAAATGGGCAAAATGAATTCTTCAAAAACTGATCTGTCGATGAATGGGAGGAAAAAAAGAAAAGATACAGGGAGGTCACTGCAGGCAACCGTCAAGGAAACCGTTCTGCTCCAGGGCAGGGACTCAGCCCTTCACCGGGGATATCAAGCCACAGAAGGTCTCACCAGCTCCGTAACAAATCCTTGTCCAAACAGACTAGTTTTAACCCCCTGGCCTCTAAACCAAATTAAACTCTAAGTTTCAATATTTAACTCTCACAGCTAATGTGCTCTCTTTGTTCAGTTTCCCTCAGAGTGTGCCAAGACAGGTAATCACTCCTGAGGAGTCAGGAACTGCCAGCCACATTATAGCACAGCTTTGCAAACTTCAATGTACACATGAATTGCCAGGGGGACTTGTTACAAACACAGGTTCTGATACAGATAATTCATGTGAAACTATCACCTGTACAATTATGTACATATTTCAACTTTTAACTTCTGAGCTATTAATATTCACAGGCATATATTTCTTTGCTTCTGAAGAGTAACAGCGGTGAGTTTTTCTAATATTATTTTTTTAGGACAGGGACCACCAGCATATTCCAGCGCAGCCCTTTAGAAATTTTTTGTTTCACTAAAACCCTCAGATGGCCAAGTGGACCTGGTGTGATAGAAAGAGGCCAACTTCAAGTCAGCAAGTGAAGGAAAGGCTTGCCTAACACTAACTGCTGCTTCCCTCTGCACAATTACAAAACCAGAGAGCAGGGCACCTGGGAGAAAGGAGCCTAGGGACAGACCGGAGAATACTATAGCAGAAACAGTTTTGGGAAAAAAAATCGTTTACAGACTACGAAAGGACCAACTGAAATTACTAGGGGGTTGTATGGGGGGGGGGCTACTAACCACAATCTATTAAGGGTAAAAGTGTACACAGCTTGGGGCAAGCTTTACCCCTACACATAAAGGCATGTGGCAGAGAGCAGGCAGACTCCTTTTCTGCAGCTCCTGTAACTTGAACCAGAAAAGGAGATGGACTTGGGATAACATAAGGAAATACTCTGCGAAGTAACAAAGTCCCACCACTGAGGAGACAGCCTTGTGCTGCTCTCGCTGCTCTCTGTTCCTCTCCCCAGCAAAAAGACCAGGCTGCATGTCACCTCCCCAAAGCTGGTTTCACAACTCTATGTCTCTAGAATGCTTTTTCATTTCCAGGGCAGCCTTTTGGACTTGAAAACTCAGCTCTGACCCAATCTTCTCTGTGAACTTGGTGCTCTCCTGGCTCTGAGCAAAGGACGGACAGCTGGCTCTTCATGAAGGTGGCTTCAATATGCCCCTTCCAGGCACCATCTCCCTCTGCTGTCAATACACTGGGTCTTGGAGGGCAGGAACATGTGCTAATTACCTGTGCATCCACATGGCTGACCGCAGCAATTTGCGCAGCATGCGCTTTTCCTTCTAAAAGAAGGAAAAAGGCCAAAAGAGACAATGATGCCTACATTATCTGTTCTGTGTACTGCCGGAGGAATTCTGACACTGGGAGGGAAGTTAGTGTGAATGAGCTTATTTCTACATAGAAAGACAGCAATTACTATTGCCTTCATTAAGGTTTATCATTTTATGTATGCTTAAATCTACTTACTGTTGTAGCTGTCTGTTCAGAAACAGCCCTAATAACTTGATTTATGCATACCTATACATACATTACTTAATAATACAAATAATTTTCTCTGTAAGTTCATATGAAAAATAATCTTTTGTAGTTATTGGGAAGCCTGCAGAAAATGTGCCCACAGCATTCCCCTAAAGTCTGGAATATCATTAAAGCAAGGTTGGAAATCTACTGACAAAGCAGCCCAGCAACCCTCTGAAAGCCTGCATGGTAGACAGAACTCCACATCCCAGAAAGTAAGTTGTCCTGACACTTTCCCTAATTCATGCAAGTCTTTGCTCTCATTACCAACTAGCACGAAGAAAAATTTTATTTAACTGTTTGTTCTTTTTTTCTGAGAATCTAACTTCCAAGTTGACATCTGCTTTTTTAGCTCACCAATGGCAATTCTAAAACATGATATGTGTCACGGGACTTTTCAGGAGAGTGACAGACAAGTGAATAAATCTGGGAACCACAGAACCACTGCTAGTAACAATAATTACTCTTGGAAAGGACCTCCCCTAAGCCACACCGGCGCGGTTCCCACAGATGCATGGACCTGTGTGTTTGACACTGCTTCTGTGGGGCGTGCACTTCGGCACTGGCCACCCTGGCCTTCCACTCCCCATTTTTCCTGAAGGTGGGGCCAGAAACACATGCCCATCTTTATCTCCTGTACAGCCTGTCCCTCTACAGAATGGTCTCAGGGCTCTGTAAAGCCCAAGCCAACCCAGACTGGTGTCAGGGCAATGCCTAACAAAAGAGGCTGAGGCCTCTGCACAGCGGGTGGCAGGTCCATTTGCATATGAAATGCCAGCCCCTGAGCTCAGTGGACATTCTCCATAATGAGAATGGCATACTCTGGGAAGAGCTAATGAAGGCCTTTATCTTGTGTCCTAAGACTTATTTTAAAAATAGCTTCAAGATAGACATTTTAGAATTGTTAGCTCAAGTTTTGTAGCCTTACATTGGTTTTCTAAATTATACCTCCAACTTTAGCACACCTATTTTAAAAACACACCACATTGGTAAAACACAAATGGGCAGTATGGTTCAGGAATTGTCCTTATGTACATTTTTATTATAGGGCTTTCTTCTTATCTTCCAGGTTTTAAAGTGGCAGTAAAAAGTGGCCTGGGCTGAGTGACAGAGAACACAGAAGTGCTTCCAGTTGTCCATGCCAAGCCTCAAAAATCCCTAACCAGGGGGCTGTGGCAGGAAAGGCAGCCACTGTGCTGAGGAACAGGACATCTGGGGGTTACTCTAGATTTGAGGATAGGATCTCATTTTCAAAATGAAACCTTTTTAAACACATTTAAATGCTGCCAGCCCTTGCTTGTATTTGAGGAAACTAGTGGGAAAATAAGGTGACAAAAATCCCAGTTCCTCAGTAAGCTAGAGGGAACAGAAAGCCTGTTCTTGGGAAGACCCATCTGATTCTAACTATAGGGCTTACCTTTCTCACACCCCACAGGGGAGACACACACTGATAGGGTAGGTTGGTGGAACAGGCTCAGAGGCATGAATACTCTCTAAGCTCAGCCTGCCCAGTCAGCTCTGCCCAGGAAGCTTCCCAAGGCTGGCAGAGCCCTTTGCCCACCCCATCCCACACCACCTCACATAGGACAGGCCCAAATACACACCCGTTCTAAGGAGAGGGCTTAACTAGGACAACAGGATTCAATGTTAAACAGAACCTGTAAACAAGAAAAACATTACGTAAGCCAGGAGCAGTAACTAAATGTGGAGCAGCCCGATACAGCTGCCACTGCAAGAACATGGCCCCTCTTTGCGGTGCCTCATCTCTCTGGGACACAGACCAGAGATGTCCTGCAGCCACCCCTTGCCCCGTTAAAAAGCCAGGACTGCGATGTGCCCCAGAGCAAAGGCAGGGAAGAGATCTCTATTCTGGACCACAAGAACCAAAAGAGATTTCAGGGCCGCCTCCAGAAGGCCTCGCCACCAAGTGCGGCAACCCACAAATCATCACCTTGTGTGGTGGGTGGCCCTCCTGGGATGGGCAGAAATGTGCACACCACAGGGGGAAACAAGGACCGCTTCAGAAAACAAACCAACAGGGAAGGAGGGGAGGATCCTTAACTGGGGAAAAGAATAAAAACGTCTTTTTTTTTTAAAGGAAAATGTTTGTCTACAATTGCGAATAAATTGAAATGACCAGAAGGACTGGTGAGCTGAGGGAGGGCAACAGTGCTGATTCCAGAGAGAACCAAGTCCAGTGAGGCTGGGCATGCACCTGCTTCCATTCTGCCCACCCACGGCTTCTGGGGCAGACAAGTTCTTGGCTGGGCAGGTACACATGGGAGGCCTGATTATTTTCCAGCCATTTAAGAGCTTTGCCCAGAACTACTTAATCAGGATTTTTCAAGGTCATACATTCAAATATGATGTTATAAGCCTTATAAAACAAACAACTCTGGGGTCTATGGGGCAGGAGGGATGGGGAGTGTGAGGAGGGCAAGAAAGAATGAACCATTCATGTGATCCAGCTTCCCGTCTGCTCTTACCTCACTGCTCCCACACTCAGAAAACTGACACACAGGGCAAATGCATGGCTAAAAGAAACAGGAGCTAATTTTAATATCTAATGCTTGCTCTGTGGCAGACACAATTCGAAGCGCTCTAGATTTATCTGACCCTCAACCATCCTCTGAAGTGGGTACTACCATCATCATGCCAGCTTTACAGAGGCTTAGTGACTCACCTGGGCACCATCGCCCAGCTAGTGCACGGGACAGGCTGTGCGTCTGCACTGTGCTCCACACACTTCCTCTCTGTCCTGCTGCCCTGCCCTTCAAAAGGCCAAATTTTAAGGGCAGCTCTTTCCAGTTCTGTCTCTCTCTCTCTCCCTCTCTCTCTCTCTCTCTCTTTCACACACACACAAATTTTCCTAGCACAGACAGGACAGCACCAACCCTGCTGCTTCATAAGCCACAAAATTTAGGAGGGCTGGAATCATCCCAAGGTTTGCACCACCCCTCAGCCTCACACTGCTGGATTAGAAGCCAGTGAAAGCTTTGATCCCTGGTAGAAAGTAAAGCTGCTGGAAGCCGTACACTCTGTGCTGTTATTGGCTACAGGGAAGGCTACACTGTTATCTTTCTAAATACTGCTCATGATAAGAACTCGGTGGTTTCCAGGCATGCTATGCCCCTGTCCAGTTCTGACTTGTTTGCTGCAGGGTGCCTGGAACACTCCAGGACTTGGCACAGAAGTGGGTCCTCAAGTCTGCTAGCGTGGGTGAATAACTGAATGGCTGCATGAATGGCTGTGATTCTTACGGATGTTGGCTTTAGGGAAAACTTATGACGCACGCAGGTTATCAAAGGAGCAGACAAGTTGGACAAAGTTATCATTCAGAAAGTCCAAACTGGAACAAGTAAATCATTGTCAGTATTAATTCTGAAAGACACCTCAGGTGTGTTTAAATAGTTTAATATGGAGAACAGTGTTTGAACTTAACGGATTCCATTTTAAAACACATATGAGCTACTATATTTAATGAAGATGGGAATCTGTCCCGGAAGGTAATTGATATCTCTACGTTATTTTCCCCTGAAATCCTACTCTCACAAAAGGCCACGTGCCCTAGGACACCGATCTTTTCTCCTAACAGTCTCATGTGCAACTCCTGGGAGTTCATTTACACTGGAAGGTAGGTTGCTCTTTCTTTCTGTACACAGCCTCACTCTCTGTGTTGTATTGTTTTTCTCATCGTCACTAACTGGTCTCCAACTTCATCCCTGTATTCCATACAGAGCCAAACATTTTTCCTAACATAACTCAGGCATCTAGTCAGTACTCCTACAAAAATGCCTCAAGGATACCACAGACATGTTTCTTATGTTCAAATATATTTTAGATAATTTTAAAGCTGTAATTTAAGAAATTCACCCTGAAGCAATTTACACGTGAGCTTTTCATGAACTGCACATCACTACCCATTAATGCGGCAGGTGCCAGTGAGCCTGCAGGGTGGTCACATGCCCTCCCGGGGGGCTGCTCTGCCAGCCTGCTGCACACTCAGGAACTTCTATAAGTGCAGCACTGATAAGAAAGCCACAGCAATAGCTGGATCTTGTGAGAAACACCTGTGTGCAGAGCCCGTGCTTCTCAGTCTTGCAAGCAGGCAAACATAAAGCACACCTGAGTGAGGGCCGCCATCAGCGCCAGGGAAGGCCCAGGGCATCCACAGGGCCTTGCTTTCATGGAGCTGTGAGAAGGCCTTTATGACAGGGTTCCACCTGGGAGAGGGCAATTATTATTTTAAGAATGAGATGTTTCCTGTAGGACGATGATAAGGACTGACAGCAACTCTTTCCTCAGTTTAGTTACAGGGTTACAGCCTTGAAACACGCATTTCCTACCGGAGACTGGGTAGACAAAAAATCATCTTGAGATCTGAGGGCAACTTTTTTAATTTTTTTATTTATTCTTTTTAAATATACATAACAGTAGAATATATTTTGACATATCATATATACATGGAGTATAACTTCCCATTCTTGTGGTTATACAAGATGTGGAGTTTCACAGGTCATGATTCACATATGGACATAGGGAAGTTATGTACAATTCATTCTACTGTCTTTGCTACCTCCTATCCCCCTTACTTCCTCCCCACTCCACCCTGTCCAAACCTGAGAACTTCCCCTTCCCTATCCCCCATTGTGAGTCAGCATCTGCATATCAGAGATAACATTCAACCTTTGGTTTTTTGGGATTATTTCACTTAGCATGATAGTCTCCAGTTCCATCAGTTACCAGCAAATGCCTTAATTTCATTCTTCTTTATGGCTGAGTAATATTCCACTGTGTATATATACCACATTTTCTTTATTCACTCATCTGTTGAAGGGCACCTAAGTTGGTTCCACAGCTCAGCTACTGGGAATTGAGCTGCTATAAATATTGATGTGGCTGTGTCACTATGGTATGCTGAAGTTATTTAAAATAAACAAACAAACAAAAAAACTCTGCTATGATTTGAATTAAGAAGAGCAGAGGTGGGATTCCAGATGAGACATTAACAGGGTTCTCCGTAGAGACTATAGTGAACATGGTTTTGGTCACTCTGCAAAGACCATTCCAGGTGAGCTTGTCACAGTGGAACAGGGTCACTGACAGAGCCTCCCCTCTGACTGGACCCCAGGGCACTGAACAGGTATGTGTAGAGCAGCAACCACAAATGAACGAGGGCCAGAAGTCCCTCTTCCTGGCTAGCCAGGTGAGGTGGCTCACACCTGAAATCCCAGCAACTCAGGAGGCTGAAGCAGGAATATTCAGAGTTCAAGACCAACCTCTGTACTTTAGTGAGAGCCTGTCTCAAAATAACAACAACCCTCACACCCTCCAGGAATGGGGTTGAGAGGTCCCAACAACTGTGAGAGCAGATTTTCCACACACCTTTAAAGCTGGGAATCCCCACCTGATTTGATTCAGAAAAATGATTTAAATCAGGTTCAGCCTAAGGTCAGAGAGCTAGTAAAAGCAGAACTAGGATTGGAATCCAAGTTTATCTAATCCCAAAGTCCTCACTGTGATGAGCCATGCTGTCTCTGTGAGATAAACTTCTTCAAGCATGAGTTCCACTAATGGTGGATCACTGGCAGAGTCTTCTCAGGAGGACATCAGTACATAAGTTTTCAATTAGCAATATTTACTAAGTGAAAATCTCTGTTTCTTGGCAGGACTATTTGAATGGGCCAGATCAATGAGATCACATTTACTATGCTTCCCTCCATAAAAGGGAAGTCTGGGAGAAAAGAATCCAATGTGAAGATTTTGCACACACACATAATGATGATGCAGGTTAGCCTTTAGCACCTGCAGACATATGTTCATACCTGACATAAGGAAGAGTAAAGGCAACCTGCTTGGGTTAAGTCCTGTGGGCGACTCAGGCAGCCATGTAGTTATGATGATCCCCATGTCCACCAGCTGGCACCTGGCCAAAGCTCGCCTGCTAGTGCGTCTCTACCTACCTAAGCTTTGAAGGTGAATCTGACTCAAGTAGGAGTTTCATCGGTACTCAGATATGAGGGTCTTGATGAGAAATCTCCAAGGACTAATTAATTTGATATAAACCAAAGAGCTTTTTGTTTTCAAGTTACATCCATCACTGGAGTCCCGATTTCTACAAGTGACTTAATGCCACCTCCCAAAATATATCATTTTAACTTATGATGCACTTCTATTCCTGAGAAGAATGGCCTGAATTAAGTGTGAAAGGATGCTAAAAGGCTTTCTATTTATCCTGCTGGAGGTCAATGGCAAAAGTTCAGGGCCGGTACCAACATGCAAGGGGATCAAGCAAACTTCCCTCAGCTGCTTACCAGGATACAGACTTTGGGAGCATTACTAATACCAGACATGTGCATCTGCATGACCTGGAAGTGTGTCAGCAATGAAGAGTGTCCGCTCTTGCCAGCATGACAGCATCCAAACCTGCATTTATAGAGTCCCAGGAGATGTGCACACATGGGGCAATTTGAGAGTATGTGCTTCAATACCACACCAGTACAGAAATAACATGTTTAAGTACATTCAGTTCTCTTTTCCGAGATTTTAATCATCTATCAGACCTTTCATATTTCAAAGGAAGAGGAAGGCTTTTTACAATTTCTGGAAAACTGACCTGATTATTTATCAGTCTATGAAGGCTAAATCCAGTTGAGCTGTTTCACAATGAGTGTTTTCCTTGATATGTTCTAATACCATTGGTGCTTTATAAAACATTTTGTTTGATTGTCCTCAAAACACAACAACTTCTGGAACTTAAAGAAACTCTTATTTTAAAAAAAAAGATTTTAAAAAACCCTCCTTTTCACCCTGTATTGTCCTTTCCCCTTCCATATCAAGTAATTAATGGTATGTTGATGAATTCTTGAAGATATTAATGGAGAGCTTAAAGATATTAATGTGGATTTATAAAATTTAAGTGCTGAAACATGCTTTATTTGTTTGTTTGTTTTGGTGCCAGGGATTAAACCCAGGGATATTTAACCCTTTTTTATATTGTTTATTTAGAGACAGGATCTCACTGAGTTACTCAGGGCCTTGGTGAGACTGGCTTTGAACTCACGATCCTCCTGCTTCAGCCTCCCAAGCTGCTGGGACTACAGGTATGCGCCACCAAGCCCAAATGAAACATACTTTTACCAAAAAAAAAAAAAAAAAAAAATCACACACTCCCCTCCATTACCTCAAGCTTCTTTCAATTTATCATGTTTAATTTAGATGTCAAAACCTAAATATTGTAAGAACAAAAGAACAAACTTTATTTTCCTTAGTCTCAAGTGCCCAGAAGTGGCTACAAGGGGAAGAATAGCTATTAAATATTTAGGTAAAACATATAGATGTCTGCAAAAACAAAAATAAAAATCAGGATACCTTTTCTAACCACGAAAGTTAAGAGAGCCTGAATCACAGGAGAAAACTGTTATGTTTGGGTGTGTGTGGATGGTGGGGAAAACCAGAAAGAACAAATAAATTATCAAAATAAAGAAATACATAAACAGTAAATGGAGCACTAGAATACAAATTCATGTAAAAAAAATCAGCTGTATCAGTGAAGTCATGAACAATTCTACATTTAAAACTTAAGTCAACAACTCAAAAAAATACCTGAGTTATTCTTTATATGTTGACATGGCATATTATTTTGGTGGTCCCTAATGAACCATGTCATCTGGTAATCACAACTTTGTGTCATGCCAGATACAAGGGGACACTGGACCAGACCAATGGGACATCAGCAAGCATGATGGAAGCAGAAATTCTTAAGTGCTTGCCAACTGGGGCTTATTCCGTCTGGATGCTTAAAATTCAGCTGCCATATGACAAAAACCAAGCAAGCCACATAGAATGAGTCCTTGTTCCATCACGGACCCGTGAGTGAGGTCATCCTGGATATTACATCCCCAGCCACACTTTACTCTAACCACTCTGGACAATCAGGGGCTGGCAGAGGCAGCAGCCTCCCAATCCCCAGCCAACTCAACTCAAGCAAATGAAACAACAGCGTGTTAATCCAACAGAGTTGGGGAAGGTTTGCTATGTAGTAGAAGATCATCCAAACGACTATAAATTACCTGGTTTAGACTACAAGTAACTAGAGAAAGAGGTCAAGGGTGATTTTTCGCCTATTTTCTGGTTGTGACAAACAAAAGAGAAGTTCGTACTTAAAAAAAAAGAAAAGAAAAGAAAATTCAACTAAGAGATAAGTGGATTAATAATTAGTCTTACTTATAAAGGAAAATTCAACTTTATTAATAAAGAAGTGGGCCTGAAATATCACTATGGCAAAAGCAAGAAAAAGAAAATTATGGGAATCAAATTCCTTAGCATGAGTTGAAAAGATCAAAGGATGGGGGAGGGAAGGAGGCACTGCAAAAATAGAATTGGTTTATCAGGGAGTTCTTGAAAGTGCTGAAAGATAATTACAAGGTCTGAGTAAGGAGTGATTATCATTTACTTGAAATGATGCTGCTTTTTCACATGACAACAGCACTTTCTATTATCTCCTATCAAGTGCACAATAACTTCTAAGGCAGATATCCTTAATTTGGGGGAAAAAGTGTCAGAGACCCTTGTGAGAATCAAGAAAATTAAGGCTAAGAGTCCCAGAAACACAGAACTACATGCACAGTTTCTGGCAAGACCACCCACAGACTCTAGCTTAGTTATCTCCATTGGCTGGTGAAACAGGTCTAAGCCAGATTTCATTGAGAAGTAAACAGAAGTCATCAGAAACTGAGCTGAGAGCAGATGGGTGGTAACTGACAGGACCAGCAATGAACCTGCTAGAGGTCAGGCCTCTAAATCCATTTCTGACTCTGATTTACAACCAAATGGGACTGCTGAGCCTGAGGAGAAATAAGCACTTTCCTATTTAAGCAGTATAAGATGGGGAAAGGCATCTGAAGGCAGGAGAGAAGGGGCCAAGGGCCCAGAGACAGCAGCCCTTCCTGCCTCAAGCAGGAGCAAGGAGAGGCTAGTGGAACCTCCTTTCTACAGAACATGCTGCTGTGGTTTGGATGTGATTGTTCCCCAAGGGTTCAAGTCTTGTGTAGGAAGCTTGGTCCCGGAGGTGGTGAGGAACCTTTAAGAGGTGGAGCCTAACAGAAGGTCACCAGGGGCACTGACATTGGAAGAGATCAAGTAGTTCTCAAGTAGCTCTCCTGGGACTCTGGTTAGTTCTTGGTAGAAGGCTGCCAAGAAAAAGAAGACTGGCTGCTCCCTGCTCTCTGGCTTCCTGTCTAGTCATGTGACCTCTCCCTTTTACATGTTCCTGACATGATGCCATCTGCTATTAGGCCTCCACCAGAGGCTAGACTGATGGGGTCACTTGATCTGGACTTTTGGTCTCACAAACCGTGAGCTAAGAAAATCTCTCTTCTTTGTAAGATATCCAACACCTTGGCTATTTTCTTATAGTCACCAGAATGAACTAATATACATGTCAGAAAGTCCAAGTAAGTGACTATTGTGTTTCTATGTAGACATTTATCTTTTTACAAATCTTGGGTTGATGATTTTCATACCCTCTCTTGGAACCTGCTTCCAGGAGTGCAGCTCCTCTCCAGCTCCTCCATATTCTCCTTGGAGCAGCAGAGCCAGGCTATGGTTGAGGAAAATATGAAGTGAAAACCCCAATTTAGCTTCTTCAGACCACTCTTACACTTCTGAGAAAACTCAGGAGCAGCAGTTACCACAGTCCTTACTTCAGGATTCTGGTCTGTGAATCCTTCACAGACTAGAGGTGAAGGTCCAGCTGAATTCAGATGATACAATGCCCAGCAAGCAAGCCCAAGGTATTCTATATAGTTTTGGATGATTCAGTAGTACTAGATTTTCCTATTCTCCATCTACTTTGAAGCACCTAGAAAAAGCCTATATAAAGAAAAGGGTAAGGAGCTTTTCTGTATTATATTTGATTACTGCACCATTAAGACAAAAAACTTCTTGCTAACCTATCTCTAAGGATGGTTACCAAGATAATTTACCTGTCTCTGTATTCATGAAAAATATAACACTTCAGCTCTACAAGCTACTGAAGCTGGAGCCCTGGTAAACCTGGTAAAGTTTCTTCAAAGCTATTTTTTTCCTCATTTCAAACATCCCTGGTGGGAGTCACCACACTTGGGTCATCCGAGAACCCATATAGGCACTTGGGCAGTCTGAGAAAATGCTTTAAGTTTAACAACTATAATATAAAGAACTATTCTAAAAAGTAGAAAGTAACAAGTCCAAGAAAAGTTTATATGGATGTGGAAGATACTCAGAGAAGTATGAGATCCTTTGTGGGGGAAGAGAAGAGAGAAGTGGAGTAGAAATAAGAACATGAAGATAGCATTGAGCTGCAACCTGAATTCCAACAGGAGAGGAGCAGTAACATCAAGTTGAAGATTCAACTGGGTTCATCCTGGTATTCACCATAATGCAGGGAAGCGGACCAATAAATTACATTCATTAAGATCTGTATCCTTGACAACAAAGACAATTTCATGTACCTGTTTTTTATGAAAGGATGGTGAAAGGGGAAAATCTGTAGTATTTCTTAGAATATGTAATTGGCTCAAATAAAACTGTTCCACGAGCAGTCTGGTTTTACAATGCATGCTAATTACATCATCTTCCATCATTAATGATATTTATTATGTTGCAAGTATTCGCTGCCCAGTCATAAAACTTTGTGTATTTTATATTCCAAGTGACTAGGCAGAATCACATTCTTATCAGTTTTACTTCCAAACTAAATACAAATTTATTTTAATCCGTTTACCTATACATTGAAAGGTTTTTGTTTAAAAAAAAAAAAAAAAAAAGCCTTCATATTTTTAAAAAGGCAAAATAAAGAAAAGGTGCCCAGCTACTGAAGAGAAAAGAGGAACTAAATACAAGCAAAACAACATGCATAAAAATATAAAAGGAAAACTTCACATTACAATATTGGATCCACTTCTAAAGGAAAATGTTTCTCTAGCAAATATGTCAGCAGAGAAACCGAGCCAGCGGTAATATGCCTTAAGCAATGAAAACCTGTTTCCTCCTTTCTTTTTGTCCTTTTCAAAAGACAACTTGTCACAATGAAGCTTTTTTTTTTTAATAACAGCATCCATCCTGTGACAAATGTTTGCCAAAGGTGTTGGGAGAGGAGGAGGAGAAGTGGAATAAAAAGGCCAAAAAGGCAGGAGAGGCAGGCCACAGCCAGACGCCATCTGCTGACGAACAGGGGAAAGGAAGAGGAGGGAGGCCTGCAAGCACCGCAGGCATCTAACCAATTCATTCTTCAGCCCATTTATTCTTTTCATTGATTTATTTTGTCTGCATTGTTCTATTTGGTTGTTGCTACATCAAAAATAATTTTAAAAACACTGATATTCTGTTACAGAAATATGTCTTGCTTTGAATTATGATCTTAAATTCATGGCATGCAATGTTACAAAAAGGCTTGAGGTAAGAGCCATGTTATAGAGAAAATAACGCCTTTTCTCTATAACATACTGTAGTAACTGAATTCTCAAACTTTAAGGGAACTTAATGTGGTATTGGTATAAATGGGTCTCAATTTGGGGTTTCAACTTTTAAGAATTCGTCTTGTGAAGAGTTTTTCAAAAACAAACGATCCACAAAAATAGTGGTGCCCACTTAGAAAATATCTGTTAAGGAGAAAGAAATGTGGAGATGCTCTACGTGATTTTCAGAGATGAAACACCCAGGCTTGGTGATCTGACAATGGCTACATCTTAAGGCTCTAGGGTCCTCTGAAGTGCTCTAATAAAAAAGGTTATTCATTAGGAGAGGTCCATGGTGTGGTACAGAGAATGCTTGACTAGCAGCCAGAAAGATCTGAGTTTTAATGTCAGTCCAATCAAGAGCAACCTGGAATTTTCATTCCGGTACTCAGCTTCATCCATGGCAAAAGGAGAGACCCCGTGTTCTCTCTAAGTCTTTCCAGGAAAGCCTGATATGTCTATCAGGTTTACTGGTTAATCCCTCCCCCACCCCGCCACACACACACATACACTAAATAAAAAGATTGTAGGAAGTGTCTTCTCTAAAGACAACCTTGAAATTAGTCCTAGTCATACATTAACAAGTTAAGCTGGGATCAAACTACTCTCCTGAATTTAGTGCTTACCAGTCCCATGAATGTTTTTATATATTTGCTATTTACTTCTGTATCTGTAAAAACTAGATAATGATATATTCCTATACTAGTCTTACAAAGCTGCTCCAAAGTTTGCTTTGGACATAAACCTGGAAAGGCAAGATGTAGGAATTAACTCATATTAAACAGCACAGTCCTACATCTCACTTGGCCAGAAATACTTCTTGAATTAGAATCTAGTCTTAAATTCTAGTTCCTATTGGTTTCTGACTTATTCCCCAGTGTCCCACTTGTAGTTTAGCCCTTTATACTTAACACTTGGTTCAGCTTTTATCATATGACCCTCCCTATCTCTCCCCTTTTTTTGGTACCAGGGATTGAACTCAGGGGTCCTCGACCACTGAGCCACACCCCCAGCCCTATTTTGTGTTTTTATGTAGAAACAGGGTCTCACTGAGTTGCTTAGCACCTCGCCGTTGCTGAGGCTGGCTTTGAACTCATGATTCTCCTGTCTCAGCCTCCCAAAATGCAGGGATTACAGGAGTGAGCCACTGCGCCCAGCTCTCCCTCCCCTTTTTGATTAGGGATCCTCAGGTCCTACTATGCTGCTTTGATCAATGTGGCCTCAGGAGTCCTTCAGCTAGGTACAGGCTTGCATGGTGTGTGGATGGCACTCCCACATATAAACCCCATCTCCCAACTGCAAAGGCCACCACCTGATCCTTCCAAGCCACCAAATATTTACTGAGTTCTTACTCTAGGCAATGCACATACACCTAACCTGAACATCTGCAGCATTCCAGTATTATTTGATTTCCCTCTAAAGACTCAGTGAGCACCGCAGACCGAGATGTCCCAACTAACAGATGACAATTAACTGAGTTACTGTCTGGCTGCTAAGGCAAATCCTTTCTCCTAACTCTGTGGGAGATGAGAGAATGCAACAGAGACTAGACTTTGGAAATTGTGCCCCAGAGTTTATCCTTGAAGAAATGATTTCATAGAAACAGGGCAATGCTGCAGCCGAATAATAGCCCCCTTCCTCCAGGGCCTTGGGAAGAAAACCTGAATAAGGTCCAATGTAGAGCTTTCACGCTGACTCCAGCAACTTCAAATGTAGACTTGTCTACACAAGTTTGGGTTGTGACAAATAGCACTGTTTCACTAGAAGACCGTGAACAGTGTTTCATAAAAACCAGAGAAAAATACTCAAGAGGAACTTCACACAAATTATGTCAAGTGATATTTTGACAACAAATAAAACAGAAAAATAACCAATTTAGAGATCCAATTTCATTTTCAGATACATTTCAAAAATTGGGTTGAATAAAATTAAATTGATTTCTGAACAGCTTTAAACTTTCAAAGTGCTAAGTGTGCATTGTGGATTTCCAAGAGAGATATTAGAATGCTGAATTTACCCAAATTTATTTAACACAGAATCCTTTTTCATGCAGCAAATCCTGCAGATCCAGTGTTCCCGGGAATATACTGGGAGATTTCTGTTCGAACCAATTAAGTGCTCCACTCTCAAGAGGACAGAAATAAAAGGACATGAAGGGTCACTCGGGCACCACCAGAAGGAGCCTTGGCTGCAGATCTAGATAACCATCTCCACTGCAGATCCTGTTGCCAACTGGTTGTTTGCACTCCCCAGACCCGCTGGGCCCCACCTGCCCTCTGGGCACTGGCTGCCAGACCCTATTCACCCCAGGCCATCCAGGCCCTGCAGCACAGCCACAGCCATCTCAGATCTCTTCTACGTTGATGATCTCAGAAATGCTGGCTGCAGAAGCTACCCGCATGACTTACCACTCAACATAACCTTCCTTCCACTGCCATCCTAATTTCTACAGCAGATAGTAACTATGAGGAATGTTCTAGAGTTACTGCATCTTAAGAAGAATATTCCAAATTTTCTTTGATGTAGATGTTGTTGGAAGAAAAGGAGCCAGTTCAACTCTCTCTTCAAACTATTCTCTTTTCACAGAAATATCCTAATTAGCAAATGGCAATTAAGTAAATACTAGAAACTAGCAGAACAACATAGGTTTCTTTGAAATTAAGAACAAAGTTTTTCTGATAAATATTATTGACTGAAATACAGTTAACATGTTTGTCACTTTCAAAAAGCCACAAATGAATTTCTCTGAAAAACCCAAGGTCTTAAAAAAAAAAATCCACAAAATTGGGACTCTGCCAAAATGTGAATGTTACAAAACCATGGGCCACAGGCCCTTCTTTAGATTTCACAGCAACTACTAGGACAAGGAATGAGATTTTGGAGATGTGAAGACTGAAAGATCAAATGTGGATTCAAATGCTGGCTCTACCTAGAAAGGATCTGGGCAAGTTATTTAATTTTTCTTTAACCTCAGACTCCTAAATCCATTAAATGAGATTATTAACAGTTTTAACTAAGGTAAAGCTGAATCTGCCTGGCAGACTACATTTGTTAGCATCAGGTTTGCCCTAAAGTGATAGGAAACCTCAAATATTACCAGCTTAGGCAAGAGCTGTTTTTCTTTCTCAGGTAAAAGTGCAGGAAGCTGTTAGGGCACCCCACCTGTTCTGTTGCTCTACCAAATGTGGTCTAACTTCATGATATCAGACAGTGGCATCCACATTCCTGAGAGCAGAATGGGAAAAAGACAAGAAAGGGCAAAGAGCTATCCCTTGAGGAAAGTTTGTGGAAACTTACATCCTCTTAACCCGAATTCAGCCACATGGCCATGGAGCGCCAAGCAATCTGCTGTAGAGTAGGAATGGGCTACTGTTATCACTAAAGGTATGGGTACCAGGAACAGCCAGCAGGCTCTGCCACAAAACCCAGTATGGGCTCATCACATGTGTGAAATGGCTTCATCTTTCTGGAGGAGTAACTCAGCCCTGAATGGCTAGATTCCTGAGCTATACAGGTGGGAAAAGTATCCTTGCTTTTAGGAAACCCTGTCTTACAGTTCCACAACAAACAATATGTCCTTTTCAGTCTAAGCAGTTTTTAGGATACAATTTTTCCCTAACTTGTTACCCCTTAGTTTTCTTTCCTGGGGGTCAGGGGGTGGGGAGTACTAATCCTGGCTGTTTGCTTTAATAGAAAAATAAATAAATTTTGTTGTATTACAGGGTTCAGTTTTCAAAACTCGATGCTTCATTTTTACTCTGTGGGCATTCATTTTGATGCTGTGCTCTCCGGGAAGAGATGAAACACAGAGACCTGGCAGTGGATGAAAGCAACTCTGACCACGCTCCCACACTGCTGGCCCCGCCTCTGTCACTGCAAGGAGCTGTGAGCCAAAGATGGCTGAGGAGAAAGGGCAGTATGGACCGAAGGCACATGGGAGTTAACTGTGGGCGGTGTGTCAGCCAGCTGCAGGGCATCACTATCCAACTTAGGCTCACAATTAGCACCAGGACTCATTTTCTTCCAAGACAAGCTGAGGCAGGGTGCCCCAGACCTGGAACAATTTCTTGTCAACCTCATCTTTCTGTTCTAATTGTTTTCAAGAGTTTAAGTCGACCTTTCTTAGCTCTGTTCCACAAGTGTTAAGAATGCAGCATGTAAAAAAATAATCCAATACTAAGGACATTTTTCCTGCTAAAAATCCATTAAATTATTCAAAGAAAAACAGTTTTATACAGCTTTATCTGCTATACAATAGCCTCTCCATACATAAAGGTGTGCCAGACCCAAATCTCTAAGTACCAGGAGGTATCAGGAGGGCTCAAGTGACAATCACAGGAAGCCAGCCCTGTTCTTACTCACCTATGTTAATTCTTTCTGTCCTAAGTGACCCTAAACTGACTGTACCCTGAATTTTTACTTTAAGGATTTAAATTTTTTCCTTCATTATTTTATTGATTTTTTTTACTAAGTAATACAAGCATGTATTTATGAGTTACATGAAGAAAAGGGTATACAGTGAGAATTCTTTTACCCATCTCCCTCTTCTCCTCTTTCCCTCCCCAGAAGAAAGTATTCTTACTGTTTCCTGTGAATCCTTCCACATCATGGATTTCCTAATGTACACAGTGGCATAAATACATCCTGTTTTGCATTCTGTTTTGTACTTTTTTGTCAACACTCTTTCTAGTCTAAATTAAACAGTGGCATTTACTGTTACAGATTGATGCTATTTAGCCATGTATGGATATCTATGATCTCAAGTAATATTCTGATGCTGAAAAGCAATGGGCACTAGTTTCCTTTCTCACAGTTAACTAACTCTGCAACACTAATTCTCAATAGCTGGACAACTTGCACATTAGAGGGAAGAATCAGAACCTCAAGTGGGAATAGTATGAAAAATGCACACACTTCACCCAGAAATCCCAATGTATCCTCCGGGGGACACTGACTATGCCTCATTCATGGGAAATGCAACTGAACTAAGTGTCTAGAGCAGCACTGTCCACAGAGCCTTTTGCAATAGTGGAAATATTCCCCATGCACGCAGCCCAACACGGCAGCCACCAGCTGCACATATCTAACGTGCACTTGAAATCTAGCTGCTAGCTCACCTGAGGGGTTCAATTTTTAAATTTTTAATTTAACTTAAATTAAAACAGTTAAATGTGCCTAGTGGCTACAGACTAGTGGGAGGACAGGAAGCCCTGTGGTAAAACAGAGGAACAATAAAAACTGCGTGTATGACTATGCAGACTAAGCACAGAGGATTAAGCCCAAGTACATCTTCTGAACCACTGTATCTTAACGTATACAAAGCTGAGTGGACTAGTTCCAAAAATAATTTGTTTAGTTAAAGTTGGAACAAGCATTAAGATATGCTGCAATTTTCTTTAAAATCTGAAATTAAAATTGTTTAAATTTACCAAAATTCTACGTTTGATTATACGCTCGGTTTTAATTTTTTCCTGGCATGACGTCGCAGTGTGGATCACATTAAATTAACAGTTTTTGTTAGGTGAAAAAAAACAAACTGTGGAACAGTATGTACAATGTTATGCCAACTGTGTGTGTGTGTGCGGATATATGTTTGTCTATGAATAGAACCCATCGGGACCCGTGCCGTTCAACACAACACTCTGCAAGGATGGGTATGCCCTGGGTCTGGGCTGTCCACGTAGCAGCCACCAGCTACTGGGCACTTGAAATATGGTTAATAGGACAGAGAAACTTAATGTTCAGTTGTATGTAATTTTTAATTAATTTAAACAGCCCCAAGTGGCTAGTGGCTTCCTTATTAGATGGTGCAGCTCTAGAAGGATAAACCCCACGCTGTTAAACAGCTACTGCCAAGGGACTACGATGGGTGGAAGGAAAATAAACTTTTACTTAAACTTTACACATCACTGCACTGTTTGGATTTACTCACTGAGTTCAGCACAATTGGCACATGTGGTACATTAAACAAACAGGAAGGGGAGGCATCTGCTTGAGTTACTATAACAAAAGACACTGGCTGTATTTATTACAAAACAGACTGACAGGCTTAAACAATGACATTTATTGCTCATAGTTCTGGAGGCCACAGTATGAGAGATCAAGGGCCCAGCAGACTCAGTGCCTGGAGAGGGCTTGCCTCCTGGCTTGCTGAGTCCTGCAGCACAGAGAGTGAGCATGTGAGGGAGTGCCTGAGAGGCAGCATGAGCACTCTGCTCTCTCCTCTAAAAGGACACCAGTCCCATTGGGGCCATTCCACCCACATAACCTCCTAGAAACGAAGTACTTCCCAAAATCCTTAGCTCCACACAACAATGCATTGGGAGTCTAGACTTCAACATATGAAGGGGCCAGGAACATTTAGCTCATAGAGGAGGAGGAAGGGAAAAAAGTGGAAGGCTCCTTTTCTTTTGGGTACCTTCCCTACCCTACTCACGCAGCTCACTAGGTTCTCCAGATGTGTTACTACTGATCTTGAATGAAATCTAGTTCTTGGCTGGTTGGAGCCATGCATTTCCAACTGAGCAGAGATGAAGCCAAGTTTCTGTACCTTAGGATATTACAAATTCTAGTTTGAAAGAATGCATTAATGGTTTAATGTTCTTGTATCTTCACATGATTCCTTGATGTTCCCAACAAATGCGTGGAGATGCCAGAGCTATGATAGATAAAGCTGGCAGTGACATTTCTCCTATCACCTTTTGGGGATGATAAAAATGTTTTTAAACTCTTAAACTGTTAAGAGGTGACAGTTATATAACATTATGAATGTACAAAAACACCACTGAAATTATTCACTTTAAAAAATGGTTAATTTTATGTATGTACATTTCACCTAAAAATCCATTAAAAAAAGAGGAGGAAGACCGGGTGTGGTGGCGCACATCTGTAATCCCAGCGGCTCAGGAGGCTGAGATAGGATTGTGAGTTCAAAGCCAGCCTCAGCAACAGCAAGGCACTAAGCAACTCAATGAGATCCTGTCTTTAAATAAAACACAAATTAGGGCTGGGAATGTGGCTCAGTGGTTGAGTGCCTCTGAGTTCAATCCCCAGTACCCCTTCCCACAAAAAAAGAGAGGCGGAAGGCCAACAGCCATCACTTAAACACTGAACCACACAGAAGACCCAGTAGCACACTGGCTCCACTCACCTCTCTGTGGGGTGATACCCTGGTGGACCCCTTCCTTCCTGTTCTTCTCAACCAAGCTTGTAAGATTTCCTTTCCCCTGAGGAAGCCTTCCAGAGTTCATCCTGATCCCTCAAGGCCATGAAGGAACCCATCCCACACAGGTCTGAGCCTGACCTCTCCAACCCTCTGCATTCCCACTTGCACCACCTGCTGCTCTGCAGTTAGCCTCTGTTCGTTTGTCTTCATCTAGGACTGCCGCCCCCATGCCCCCAAGAACTCTCACTCAGCGTTCTACAGGAATCTCACTTTGAGGGAGATGCCATATTCCTTTTCCACAGTGTTGAAGAAATCCCTCAGGAAAATCTGCCCCCTTGACTGCCCTGGCTTCAACCAAACAGGGCGGTTGCCTCTGGACAATCAGTGCCATCATCATCATGGTCAGTGGAATGAAGAACCTACTGTTGGACTAAACTGGCAAACAGTTGGACTAGATGAGTTGGCTGATTTCTCTAAGAAATACAGAAACGCTGGTAGGGAAACTAGGCTAAGAGGCAAAAATAAGAGCTGGGTGCGGTGGCGCATGCCTGTAATCCCAGCACTTAGGGAGGCTGAGATAGGAGAATCGCGAGTTCAAAGCCAGCCTCAGCAACAGCAAGGCGCTAAGCAACTCAGTGAGACCCTGTCTCTACATAAAACAGAAAATAGGGCTGAGGATGTGGCTCAGTGGTCGAGTACCCCTGAGTTCAATCCCCAGCACCAAAAAAAAAAAAAAAAAAAAGAAATTTAATCTGCATTGTGAGGTAACAAGAGATGGGGCCAGGTGGGACCTTTAAGAGGTGATCAGGTCTTGAGGACAAAACCCTGGTTAATGGATTAATCCACTCATTAAGTAATGGAGTAATGGGTTAATGAGTTATCTTGAGTGTGAGTCTGTTAGAAAAGTCAGTTTGATTCTGTCTCCTGTATATGCCCATCATGCCATACGATATCCTGTGCAGCTCCAGGACTCTGCAGAGTCCCCACCAGCAAGAAGGTGCCACCAGATGCAGCCCTTCAACTTTCGACCTGTCAGTCTCAAGAACCCTCAGCTGAATAAACCCTTGTTCTTATGAATCACTCACTCTGTGCTTTCTGTTATGGCATCAAAAAATGAACTAAAATTGAACATTCAACTTGCAATTCCCTGTGCCTGGAATGCGCACCCTCACTTTAGTTGACTGTCACCTCCTCATTGAGACCTGGGGACAGTCTAACAGCAGTCTGCCCTGACACCCCCACTCTCTCGACCCCTTCTCCTTGGCATCATGTTTCTTCACAGCACCTGCCGTCAGCTGGTGCTTTAACTGACATCTCCCACACTAAAACAAAAGCTCCAAGTGAACAAAGATATTATTTTGTGCCCACCGTTTCCTCAGCACTTAGGGCAAGACTGGCTAGTAATAATGCTCAGTAAGTACCTATGGAGTAAATGAATAAGTAAACCTCATCGAACAGTCTCCTGGAGTCATCTGTGAGTTGCTTGTTTATGGTAAAAGGAGGTAAACTGGGAGACCTGAAATGACTATGGTCAGAATATACAAAACTGGAGCCTGGTTCACATCAGTAGTGTCCAGCCCAGGAGATAAGCGGCTCAGCCTCCTCCAAAGATGCAGGGGGCTGACCAACTGCAGCAACAGAAGAACCTGGACTAAGTTATTATCTTTAGTGATCCCAAAAGTGGGTCCTTCCTATATGGTCTCTATGGTAGAAAACTGCATCTTTGCCCCCTTTACCTGTAAGACACCTAAAAGTTTAAACCTGTTTTAAGGCACATGTTTAAGCCAGGCTATGAAAAGGTAACAATGAGGCAAATAGAATATCCTAGGGATAACAGTGGAATAAATAAGATATTTTGGTGGGAGCATGTTACATATGAGAACCACAGTGAGAATAAATGTATTACACACTGAATGCCACTTGTATGAGTTGCAGGAAGGCTAGAGATACTGCAATATCAGAAATCATACTGTAACCAGTGTGATTTCTCTCCAGGCATCTCTCTCCCTGATGGCCAGAAGAGCAATGCTGGGTTACCCTCATGACCTTGGCATCCCCAATACCCAGCTCTTGAGCCAAATAACAAAATGAATGAATTATGCCCACAAAATGTCCCTATTTTTATGTCAAAGTCAACTGAAAAGGTAAGCTAAAAGAACAGAAAAAAAGAAGAAAAAATATTGAGACAAGAAAAAAGACAAGCAAGTGGCAAGGGCAGCACTCAACAGGAGCCAGTGTGCAGTGGCCAGCATTGCTCCAGGACGAAACAGGACAGACCAGAGGCCCACCTGGCAGAAAGGGAGCCTAAACTGCCACCCCACTACTCCTCACTACTGCACAAAGGTCCTGATGAGTCACACTCAGGACGATACTTTAGAACACTGTTAACAACAGTAAAACTGACCTATCAGGGAAATTTCTGCCCGTTTCTAATCTGAGAGTTGCCAATCAAACTTCCCCTGTGTTATCTGAAGAATAAACCCTCAGGGCTCTTTCGGCAGCATGCAGAGCAATTCAGCAGCCAAGGGAGATAGTTACTGTGTGAGCTTGGCACCACATCCAGCTAAGATCACACGGAGAAGCCCGGGGCCCATGCAGCACACAACACTTACACACTTGCCACACAAAAGAGCAAGGGGCTTGCCACCTAGTGCCAGTTCCCCACAGATAGGAAGCGGCAGAAATTCATGACTGTTTTCCTGGGGTGGGGATGTAGCTCAATGGGAGCCCTTGCCTAGCATGCATGCAGCCCTGGGCTCAATCCTCAGTACCTCAGAAACAAAAGGAAAACATTTTTCTGCACTTAAAAAACAGACATCTATATCACCTTGTGACAAGTCAGAGATGAAAACAACAAAGGTGATTAAGAAAGAGCAGTAACAGCATCAGAAAGAGCTAGAAAGTTCTCAGGTTAACGAAAGGGGTTTGCTGGCAGGTGGGAAAGAGGGTCCTACTGCAGGAATGCGGTGGACAGAGAAGGGAGGAGATGCCCTGGGGAGAACTCTTCACCAAGTGGGCACGTGAAGGAAGCGGAAACGGACCGTCGACTAGGATGAGCAGGTTTGGGTAGACAGGGGCAAAGGAGGGGTGTTTTAAATTTTGGGGTATAATGGCAGAGGTGAGGGAGTCCCTGTAATGGTCTGTGAAGTGGAAAGTAGATCATATGCAAAAGAGAAGTAAAAACAGAAGCAGGAAGAATTTTGAAAAGCATGGACTAGGCTTATAGCTGTTACAATGAAGCACACCTGTAATCCCAGCACTTAGGGAGGCTGAGACGGGAGAATCGCGAGTTCAAAGCCAGCCTCAGCAACAGCGAGGCGCTAATCAACAGGGTCAGAGAGACCCTGTCTCTACATAAAACACAAAACATGGCTGGGGATGTGTCTCAGTGGTCGAGTGCCCCTGAGTTCAATCAATCCCCGGTACCAGAAACAAAACATAACCAAAAAAAAGAGTGACAGTGAACCAGAAAAACATGGTGTGACTGCTGGAGAGCATCAGGTGACACCCTATCTATGCAAACAGGTCCCAATCTGCCCTGTTATGTGATTTTCTCCAGCACTGTTTCCGCAGCCCAGGAGACATGAGGATAAAATGGTCAGGAAGTGGAGGGCCTTGGTAAGAGGGTGAGTTAAAATCTGAACCACAGAATCTAAATTGGCTAAGGAGGGAAATGAAGGAAAGGATGGACAGGTAAGCAGCAAAGGATCCAGTGGAACACGGAGAGACAAGGTCTATGGGGTGGGGGGTCTGGGGTGGGTTGAGGAGAAGGTCACTGGCATAGAGGCATTCAGAACCCTAAAGAGTTAAGAGAAATAAATAGGGCAATAAAATCCAAGAAAGTTGAGGCAGAGCAGACAACAAGGCAGTCACTAATGGTGAGTGGGAGAAGTGAGACAGTCAGCAGGTTAATAGTTACAAGGTGGGCAAAAGGGTGGATTACATACCAGGCTGATGCTCTGAGAGCAGACTGTTACATGAAGGTGAAAAAACAAGGACCCAGCACAGCCATGCCAAGCTCAGGTCCATTCCCTACCTTCTGAACAGTCACATCTCTGTACTGGTAAAACCAGTGCACCTAAGCAGGTAATTCCAGCAAATTTTTAATCTGAAAAATTCCTATCAATGTGTCCTCTTCATTTATACAAAATAAATGCTAGTGGACTATTTCCAAGGGTTACCACAGATTTCCCAATACAAAATCTTCAGGGAGTGGAAAATTCATCTTGAACTTTCAAAGGGGGTCACACATCTATCCACGTGCTTTCAAAGTATAATTAATATTTCTATTAAGTCTTTAAATTACAAGATTTTATATCTTATACCAACTGGAAACAAGGGTTTGCTTGAAAACTGGTAATCTATGACTGTCATCTGTATTGAAGATGTAGGGATCTGATTTTTTTTTTTTAACTATCTCCCTATCATCCAATATTTTGTCACTGATTCAACCCATGGACTAATATATAATGCAGTTTTGTTTTTGTTTTTGTGGTACTAGAGTGAGCTGTATCCTGGCCCTGGCCTCAAACTTGCCATCCTCCTGCCTCAGCCTCCCAAGTCACCTGGGAGAGTCACTGAGAGTAAGCAGAGGCAAGCGCCACTGTGCCTGCCTTAGAATGCAGCATTTTATGTTACGGAAGAAGTATTCCATGGGGAAAATTTGGCTCTTCTACTCCTCTGAATAGGCTTTTGTCTTCTTTGGGAAATGTCACTTATATCCACATCTCTGTTTTTTATTTTCCCAGCAGGATGTTCCCTGTTCTGTTAGAACACTCTCAAAAGCTCTGTTATTGCACTTCATATATTAAAAATGTCAACCAAAACAAGCTTCATAACCTTGGGCTGTACTTAACTCTCTCTTAAGTCTCTGATTAATTCACTCATGTGTAAAATGGAGAACATAATAAGAACTTCATCAGGCTATTTCATCGACCCACAAGCTAATGCCTGGAAAATACTTGGAATAATTTCTGGCATACAGTAAGTGCTATATAAATGTTTGCTATTATTATAATATTTATTTTCATGTCTTTTTTTTGCATTTGTTAGCACCTTCAAAATAGAGACTAGGTGTTAATCTCAATGTCTAGTACAGAGACTGGCAAATAGAAGACATTCAGAGATTGAACTCAAGAATCAATCAATTTTTTAGCAAGTTATATTCCATGGATGTATGATATGTCAAAATACATTCTACTATCATGTATAACTAAAAAGAATAAAAAATTTTAAAAAACAACCAATTTTTATCTCCCCAAAGTGAAAATGTATATATTAAAAATAGTAAGCCCAAATACCACCTAATTTATAACTCATTTTGCCTGAAGAATAATTTAAGACAGTTCATAACGGTACAACCTAATGTTTGAACTATATAACTTACATACAAAAGTTAGAAAATTTTCACTTTTGCTATAGAAAAAATCCAGAGCCTGCCTCCAGAGTCGGCTATGGTAGTTTCCTTCACAGATTTAGGCTATCTAAATAGGAAGGAGGGCAAAGAATAATGTCAACAAGCACACCTGCTTAATCTGCCACCATTCTACAGCAGGAGTTTCTCAAAGTGGTTGGTGACAGAAGAGGAACTAGGACATACAAAATATTTCAAACTATTATTCATCAAGCACCCAGATGTAGGGGAGATGGCCCCTCTTGTTCTCCAATGGAAAAGCAGCCGTTTTCCATAGCTTGTCTTAATTTAGGACCAGAACCTCACCCTATTTAAAATAAACCCCACTGCTGGGGCTGGGGTTATGGCTCAGCGGTTGAGCGCTTGCCTCGCATACGTGAGGCACTGGGTTCGATCCTCAGCACCACATAAAATAAATAAAGATATTGTGTTCGGGCTGGGATTGTGGCTCAGTGGTAGAGCACTTGCCTCGCATGCGTGAGGCACTGGGTTCGATCCTCAGCACCACATAAAAATAAATAAAACAAAGATATCTGTTCATCTACAACTAAAAAAAATTAAAAAAAAAAAAAAGATATTGTGTTCATCTACAACTAAACAAAATATAAAAAAAATAAATAAATAAAATCAGCACTGCTAATATTTTAATATTCCAAATATTCCAGCTCTTTGCAGGTATGTATAATTTCTAAATCCACTGAAAATGAGTCTATCGTCAGCTAGTAAGACTGTGGAGGGGAAAAAAAGCCACCTTAGTCACCAAAATGGAATTCAATGAATGCCATGTTAAAGACTGGGTGTGTTAGCATTTCCAAAGGAACAAAGACATTTATCATACACTAAGGCCAACCAAGTAGAACCCCATATAAAAAGGATGAGGTTAAGAGTCAGGAAAATCTTCAGCAAACTCAGGTCCTTTCTACTGCTGAGTCCCTCATTCCTATCCATGGATGGCCCTTCTACACTTTCCCTTTAGCCACAGGACAATAAATTTCAGAACAATTTAAGATGAAGTGAAATGACTGCAGCATCTAGATAAATGGAAATTTAAGCATGAATGTGGAAAAAAATACACAATTAACAAACTCTTCTCCACACACTGGAGAGTTTATTGATACAGGAACAGGGGAACAAATACTGGCTCTTCCCAACAGTGGAAATGCCATCACTTTGAGCAATAACTTCACTTGTCTTTTCCCAAATAAGCCAGCATAAAATGTACATAGAGAGCATTCTGTTCAGAGAAAGTCAAAAAGAAAAAGATAAAAGCACAACACAGGCACTTGCGCACACACATCTTAATAATAGTGTGTGCCTTCTGTAATTCGCTGTTGGTTTGTTTACTTACTTACTTAACCTTAAATGAAAAAATGCACACTGGGACTCAATCTGGCAAAGATTACATGTGAAAATTAAAATTCTCAAGTGCATTATCTTTTAGTTCTTCATCTTTTTAAAGTATTTTAAATTTTAGATGGACACAATGTCTTTATTTATTTTTATGTGGTGCTGAGGATCGAACACGGTGCCTCACACGCGCTAGGCGAGCGCTCTATCACTGAGCCACAACCCCAGCCCCTTCGTCTTTTAATTACTGCTTAGGCAGTTAAGAAACCAGAGCAGAGTCAACTTTCTGGACGAAGGTGTTACAATTCCCCATGCAATCCACTTCAGGATGCTCCAAGTCAGGACCAAGTCAAAATCAGAGTAACTTGACAATGAGACTGTTGTTTCCACATCCTAGTGTTAAGGAGGGAGGAGAATCTAGAAGGAAAATAAACTACTGAAAGGGGTAGTCACTATATGGCTCAGAAACCCTCCCTGGGGAAGGTGGGGGCAGGGGAACCCTGGGGAGGGGTAGAAACCCTCCTGGGAAGATAGCCTACCTCTGGACCAAGGTGGAACTGAAGTCCACAGGCAGCCCAGCAGCACACTCTCCATTAACCACCTGCGCAAAGCAGGCACCCAGCAGTGACTCGTGACCAATACAAAGGACAGACAGATTCACAGGGGGTGGTGCCAGTGTGAAAGAGGGTATAAAATATCCTGAAATTTTAAAACCGGAGGAAAAAATACAGGGAATATTTAGAAGAAAGAGAAGGGTAGCAATTTTAAAGCATCTTTACAGATCTGAATCTTCTAGGCACAATAATATAAAAATGTTGTTCACGGAAATGTCATGTTGAGTAAGTTTTTCACAAAAAGGCCTAAGAATCAACCAGGAAAAACTCTTTTGAGTAGTTTTTGTTTGTTAGGTTTTAGAGGAGTGGAAAGACTTGTAAATGCCTTAAGAGACAGTCTCGGCTGCCTTCCAACTTCCCCAATGTTTCATCTCTCTCAGAATACTCTCAGGAAGAACAAAGCCCCGTGAAAGACTAGACATGGTGCCGGCGGGCAAGGCAGAGACCATCCAGGGACTTTGCTTTCTGTACACCAGTTTCTAGTTTCTTTTCATTTGGGCAAACTTCCATTTGGTACATTTGCACGTGGGCTTGCAGAATGGTAGAAATGATGGCAGGCTCCTATCTACTCACAAGGGTTTGTCACATGTCCCTGGAGGGACAGAGCAGGATAACTGAATAAACAGAAGTATAAAGCCCCAGTATCTCAAGATACATACTCAAGAAAGGGCTGGAGCAGCATATGTGGCACTCACAGATGTTTTCTAACTTTTTTTATATTATACTAATTTCAGGATGATCTATCTTATGATTATTAGGTAGACCACAGCTCTTAATTCAGTGTATTTCCTCCAGAATGGTTCAACTTTTATCATCTTTTTGAAGATGACTTCAAGGCATTAGAAACTGGCCTCAACAGTAATTGCAAGAAGCATACCTGCCAGATTGGAGAAGTAAAAACATGTCCTGATCCCTGAGCAGAAAGGACGGGAGAACCTGCAGCTAACCTGTGAGGGCTCAGTTAGGTTGGTAAAAGGCAGATATAAGGAGAAATCTTGTATCCAAAGTTCTGTAGAGTTTTTTTTTACTTGATGCATACACACACACACACACGACCCAGAAAATATCCAAAGATCTTATAATTAATAGGCCTTTAACCTAAGAATGGTGATTGTTTTTCTACATCTTACCTCAAGATGCTCATTCTTGTACATCCGTACTTAGAAAAAATGAGTAATATTAAAACAAAGCAAGTACATGGAGCAGACCTCACACAGTTAAGATATAAAACATATGCAACAATATCCTACATTCTACATATATATGAAAACTATAAAAGAGACTTATTATAGTACATGTGGGAATCCCCCACATGAACTGAAGAATAATTTGACTGACTGAAAGTAGAACTGAAGGCCAGAGAAAGGATTTCCCCTGTGGTTGATTAAAAACATTATTCTTGTTTTGAGCTGTCTTACCAAGTGGCCATGAAGTGAGCAGAAGACCTCTTAAAATGTATTTTTTGTGAACTTTTTCTCTTGGTACTGAATTCTAAGATTGGCTTAAAAACAACCC
This sequence comes from Geosciurus inauris, assembly GCA_004024805.1. Taxonomy (NCBI): domain Eukaryota; kingdom Metazoa; phylum Chordata; class Mammalia; order Rodentia; family Sciuridae; genus Geosciurus; species Geosciurus inauris. Next base: position 60,174 of record PVHX01003246.1, read on the forward strand.
CAATGCTCTCCAAATGTCTTAAATAAGTTCACAGTAACACAAATAAGAGGGTACATCAGATTCAAATGTTCTGGAAAAAAACACTTCAACCAGTCTACCTTAATGATGTTCACAACTGTGTGAAATGCAAAGTCTACAAAGTGGCCATCTTTGGCATCATAAAATTTATCACAAGGGTTTTCTCAAACAGTGAGTTTCCCAAAACACATAAAATGATGGCACAATAAACAATACATCGTTTCAAGAGCATTCTGATTACATGCTAAAACAGTAATCTATTCTCTCATCCTTACTGAGGATGAGCTTGAGGTAAATGTATAAATAAAGTCACTTGAGTGGAAAAGAGTTATCAGACTGAAAATGACTTCACTGAGAATTTCAGCTCGAAAATAATAATAATAAAAAAAGAAAAACAGCAAGATTTCTGAAATCTTAACTCCTCAGATTAAACCACTTTAAGGTGGAAGAAACGTGCAGAACGCTAAACTATGGTGTCAGAATTGTGTTACACAACGTTAAACTAATAAATCTTCAAGATAATTTTATCCACAGAAATATTTCCACTAAATTAATTAGAAAAAATATATAAATTTTGGTGTTTATTAGGTAAGCTTCAGAAGTGGGTAAGTGTTCGGATGCTAGCCCTTGCCCCTGACAGTGGGAGAAATGTGTGGCTTTCTTATGCAGAACAACAATCTGTTCAGCCATATGAGCAGAATGAGCAGCTGATGCAGTTTGCAGATTATGAAAATTTTAACATAAAACCAAGAAACCAAAGGTACAGAGACTAGAAGAGTCAATGTACCTACTAATTACTTCAAATCCTTTAGAGGTCTGGGCAATTCTGTCTATTCTTGTGCTTAAGGCTTTAGGTACAAAGTCTATACATTCAGAGTCTAAATGAAAATTGAGCATGGTCTAAAATACAACAGGGTGCCAAAAGATAATTAACAAACACTTTTAAATGGAGATTACACTGTCCTTAGTGACTTGCTTCCAGGGAGCAGAGTATGGAAATAGGAGAAAATAAATTCACAGTGTAAACACCTGGCAAACACTAAATCCTGGTCAAGAGATCAAGGTCAAGATCCACAGAGCTAAGTCACATGGACAGGGTGCTACTTTCACATGGATGTGATGAAAATGTCACTTTGCTCTGTGGTCTTCCTCCCCAAAACCGACACCCTATCCAATAATCAGAAAAATGGCAGAAAATCCTAACCTAAGGGACATTGTAAAAATAGTTGCCCAGTAGTCCTCAAAACTGACAAGGTCATTAGAAACAAACACGTGAGAGATTGTCCTATACCAGAGGAAACTAGAGAGACATGACTTCCTCTAATAAGACATCCTGAGTGGAGATCCCGGGGCAGGAACGGGACACTATTCAGAGCTCCTGGGTGGTTTCCCTCGTGTCCAAGGGTGGATTTTTGTTAATAGTAATATACCTGTGTTTGCTCCTTACTTGGGACACATGCAATGTGACAATGTGAGAGTTAGCAACAAGAGTAGCTGAGTGCGAGACACATGGGAACTTCTGTACTATCTTTCCGACTTTTCTTCAAATCTGTAGTTATTCCAAAATAGTTCATGTAGTAGAGTTAAATTGAGAAACCAAACCCACAGCACCAATGTATGGTGCTTTAAATGAGCACTGCGGCACTGGTTACACCAACAGGGGCAGGCCCAGGCTGGGATCCTGACCGTTCTGCAAGTTGACCAATGGACACCCTGGCCAACTTGGAAGCCTGTCTGAGATGCCAGGAGACCACAGATGGCTGTGCATATGACAAGAACAAACATCTCAGAACTGCCTCACACCCCCATCTGAAGTGAAAAACAGGCAATTTTATGCAAGAAATAAAAGACAAAGCCTAAACAGGCTGGCCACAGGCCATCAGTGTTCTGTGAAAACACATGACAAAGCAGCCTTCAGACTTCACTTAGCAAACACCACTGCCAGAATCCAAGCAGGTGCAAAGAAGTAACACAAGACTCAACAGGGCTCTGTAACCCACTTCCTTACCATCCATAAGGGAAATCAGGGGCGGGGACACACAATTCCTTTAAAGCTTTATGAGAGAAAGTAGTTCACGTGACACAAATTATCTATTTTTGAGACTGTCAGGTCAGGAAATGTGTGGTACCATTTCACCATGTTTTGTAAAGAGGTGACAATACCTTTAAGTGCTAATCAGTACACAAAAATATTTTGTCTTTACAGAACAAGCGTGGAATGATAGTGTCTGTTGCAATGGATTTATTTAATTGCCTTGAATTTCAACCCCCCAAAACTGGGGATTTATCTGCTCCAACCAAAAAGTTCCAGAATTTATGAACTAGATGAATATGTAGCACTCATCAGGCCAGAAAATTAAAACAAATGTCTTTAATGTTTTCAGAACATCAACACACTGTCAATCAAAATCATAATAGTTTTTTGGAAACTTGACCAAATTATCTGAAAGAAAAATTATGCAGAAATAGCCCAGAAAAAAATCCTGCCAAAAAAAAAGTAACAGTAATGATGGTGGTACTCCTTCCACACAAACTTATTACACAACTCCAGTAATTAAAACAGCACGGGAGGGCTGGGGTTATGGCACAGTGGTAGTGTGCTCGCCTAGCACGCATGAGGCCCTGGGTTCGATCCTCAGCACCACATAAAAATAAAATAAAGATATTCTGTCCACTTACAACTAAAAAATAAATATTAAAAAACAAAAACAAAACCAAAAAACCAGCACGGGAGTCATCTAGGGTAGACAGATGCACCAGTAGAAAGGAATAAAGCAGCAAGTAACCAAACAAACATTACAGACAGGCTCGCTATTCAAACATTTATTGAGTACCTGCTAAGCACCACACTGTTGACAGTCACTGGGAACGGTCAAACTAAACACCCAAACCAACTCTGCCAAAAGGATAAAGTAAGTATTCAAAAACTGCAAACATAAAGGAAAAAATTAAGTGAGGTATTTTTCTCATGTTTTACACCTAAACACATCTCATATAAATAACTATATAAAACTCCTAGCATTACTAGAATATAGCTGAGCATCTACGTATAATTTCACGACAGGAAAGATTCAAATCCAAGGATAATTCATTGTGAAGTATGTTTACCTAATGCAGTGGGGCACGGTTAAATAAATTACAATTTAGTACAGTAAGGGGTGGCTATGTGGACATCCAAATTGTTGATGAAGAAATCAATTAACATTTAAAATGTCAATATTGAGCTGGGCACGGTGGCTCAAGCCTGTAATCCCAGCACTTACGGAGGCTGAGACAGGAGAATCGTGAGTTCAAAGCCAGCCTCAGCAAGGGCGAGGTGCTGAGCAACTTAGTGAGACCCTGTCTCTACATAAAAACACAAAATGGGGCTGGGGATGTGGCTCAGTGGTCGAGTGCCCCTGAGTTCAATGCCCGGTACCAAAAAAATAAAAAATTAAAAATTAAAAAAAAATAAAATGTCAATATTGAATAAAAAGGTAAGCTGTAAAAGTTATATGCACTGTAAACAGACCTCCATGTAGATATTTAAAAAGACATAGGAAATACCTACCCCAAGAGGAGGGTAAATGAAAAGCCTTCCTTCTTGTTTCAGGAAACATAATTCTGAGTTGTATATGGAAGAGCAAAAGGCAAAGACGAGGAGCCGGGCGCAGTGGCTCAAGCCTGTAATCCCAGCACTTTGGGAGGCTGAGACAGGAGAATCACAAGTTCAAAGCCAGCCTCAGCAACGGCGAGGCACCAAGCAACTCAGTGAGACCCTGTCTCTACATAAAACACAAAATAGAGCTGAGGATGTAGCTCAGTGGTCGAGTACCCCTGAGTTCAATCCCCAGTACCAAAAAAAAAAAAAAAAAAGGCAAAGAAGAGGGACAATTTTAAAGAAGAATGTGTAGAGAGGATTTAAACTACCAGACAAGCAGGACATAATAAAGCAAGTGTCAAAGTGAGGCAGGAAAGTTAAGAATAGATGAGCAGAACAAAAAAAGAGCTAGATGGCCAAAGATGGGACTGTGTGCAGGCACACAGCGCAGGAATAGTGCGCTGCTGGATGGAGGGCACCAAGACCACAGCCGCCTGTAGGAAAAACAAAACTTTAGATGGGCTGCAGATGAAAACTGGGAAAGCAAAACTTCACAACTCTTAGTAGAAAGCAGGAGGAGGAGAATATTCTATATGACTTTGTCCCCAAGAAGAATTTTTAAAAATAAGACACAAAAAACCAATGCCCACAAAAAGAAACTAGTAAGTTTTCCTGCATTAAAAGGAAAATCTTATTCAACAAAAGATGTTATTTAAAAAGTGAACAACCAAGCGTAGAACAAGGAGAAGTTACTTTTATACACAGATAACAAAGGATTGACATACAGAATAGAAAAATATTGCCTACAAATCAATAAGTATGAGACACCAATAGAAAATGGTCACATGATTAGAACATGTACTGAAATAGCTAAGTTAATACAAATTCTCAATTTTATCAGTAATGAAGAAAATTCTAAATAAAAGTACAATGAGATACTATTTCATATCTGTAATACTGGCACAGTTAACCTCTAGCAATGACAAGTGTCCATGAAACTGTTGGGTAAGATACAACCTCTTGAGAGAGCAAATTCATTAGAGCCATTGAATTTGAAGTTGCACATGTCCTAAGACCCTGGAGGGTTCTGGTTATATATCCCAGATGAATTCTGGTACATGCATTAAGGTGGAATGTAAAAGAATGAACACAGCCACACTTTTTCCAATAGTAAAAAATTGCAAGAAACTAAGTCTGTCAGTAGGAAAATGTATTTAAAAGTAGTGACATTTATAAAACTGAATACTGTAAGATAATTAAAATGAATGAGTTAGAGTTACAGACATTAATATAAATTTCAAAATCGTAACATTGGGCAGAAATGGAAACTGGACAACACGTACAACATGCAAGCACTGGGGCAAACGCAGAGCTGTGTGTGGCTGAGGTCCCCACATTCCAGGAGTGCTGTGCACCCAAAGACCTCTGTGGAGGAGTCCCTCGCATCCCACACCACCTCTCCAGGAGCACCCTTCATTCAACAACAGTCAATGTGATTCTGGGAGCAAATTTTTGCCACGTGCACATCAGATAGAGCACTGATCTCCAGGATATATAAAGAACTCAAAAAACTTAACACCAAAAAAAACTCAGTCAATAAACGGGCTAAGGAGCTGAACAGACACTTCTCAGAAGAAGATACACAATCGATCAACAAATATGTGAAAAAACGTTCAACATCTCTAGCAATTAGAGAAATGCAAATCAGAACTACTCTAAGATTTCATCTCATGCCAGTCACAATGGCAGGTATCAAGAATACAAACGAGTGTTGGCAAGGATGTGGGGGAAAAGGCACATTATACATTGCTGGTGGGACCGCAAATTGGTGCAACCAATCTGGAAAGCAGTATGGAGATTCCTTAGAAAACGTGGAATGGAACCACCATTTGACCCAGCCATCCCACTCCTCCGTCTATACCCAAAGGACTTAAAAACAGCCTACTACTGTGACACAGCCACTTCAATGTTTATTGCAGCTCAATTCACAGCAGCTAAACTGTGGAACCAACCTAGATGCCCTTCAATAGATGAATGGATAAAGAAATTGTGGTAGACATACACAATGGAATATTACTGAGCATTAAAAGAGAATAAAATTATGGTATTTGCAGGTAAATGGATGGAGTTGGATAATATTATGCTAAGCAAAGTAAGCCAACCTCCCAAAACCAAAGGCTGAATGTTCTCTCTGGTAAGTGGATGCTGATACATAATGCGGGAGTGGGCATGGGAAGAATGGAATTACTTTGGTCAAAGGGGAGGGAAAGGAGGGGATGGGACATGGGGGCAGGAAAGATGTTGGAGTGAGATGGACAACAATGCCCTAGGTACATGTATGACTGCACATATGGTGTAACTCTATATTGTATACAACCAGAGAAGTGAAAAGTTGTGCTCCATTTGTGTACGATGAATCAAAATGCATTCTGCTGTCATGTATACCTAATTAGAATAAATAATTTTTTTTTAAAAAACAGTCAGTGTGAGGCCATGAGGCCCAGCTCCCACCCCAGCATGGGCGATCCTCAGGGGGCTCCCTATGGTTCCCTTCCCTGTGGCCAGACTGCAGCGCAACTTCACCCTCTGCCCTATCCTGCCTCCTTCTCTTCCACAACCATTAGTCCTAAAAATCTCTCGACAGCCTTCCTCCATCTCAATCTTCACAGCCTGTGCTTGCCTGGAACTGACTTGCGATAGATACAATTCATATCTTATTTTTAAAATGCCAGCATACTGCCTGTTGTGAAACACTGCCACTTACGTTTGAGAATATACCCACAACATTAGTAACATAAAAACATGCACCGGCATGTTCACCTCTGGAGGATGAAAAGGGGTATAGGCTTGTGGAAGAAAACAGGTTTTAATGACTGCATAGCATAGTAATTACTGCAGTGGATATGGTACAATATGTTAGTTACGGTACTCCTTATGCTTTCTTTGTATTGTATTTCTCTGAAATATTCCATAATTTTAAAAAATCACTTTGAGAAGGAGCAGTGTGCCCGTGTCAACCAATGTCTACCATCTTTCTGCCCCAATGAACAAGTGGATGGCATGCACATGGCAACGGAGTCTCAAGGCATTCCTGCATCTGAAACAAGAACGGACTTCCTGGTGAAATTAAGAGAGACAGCTAAAGAGTTCTTTTTCCTTTCTTTCTTTTTTAAATGTGGCAATCTTGAAAAGCATTTATCATTTTTGTAATTCTGCAACACCTCATGGTGTACCAGCAAAGATCACTTGAAACAGGCTGCTACACAGAAATCATGCACAATTTCCACAGCAATTCCACTTACCTTTCTTTTCCTGAAGAAATTATCAAATTCCAAGTAAATGGCAGTGAAATTATAGGGATAGCTTTGATTCTGTCAAGTTTTACACATAATAGCACCATGATCTGAGTAGGGTATTTGACTCTGAATTTGTATGGTACATAATTGCCACAAACCATGGAGAAAACTTCTAAAAAGTAGGATTCAGAGTAAAATAAGCTGCCTAATATTATTCTTTCTAAATTTAGAATGTGTTCCAATACAAAATGTGTTGTGGTATGATTATAGTTATATAAAGTACCTTTGCACATGGTTTTTCTATGTGTAATGTAAATAATAACAAAATATAGAGACTGCGTGAGATTTTCCCATCAAAGAACACATTCATGTGAAATATTCACGTAACTGAGATATAACTGAATGTTTTTCCACATTTACTACCTAATTCCTCAATGGCCAAGTTCACTGTTGCACTCTAATTTGGGTTTCAAATTTTAAAATTTCAGTGTGTAATAAAATAAGTTCCACATCCCCAGGGTTGGACCACAAGAACAATGTTTTTCCTTGATCCCACTCAAAATTCTGAGCTATGTATGACAGCAAAACATCACATGAGAAGAGTCAGAGGCTCAAAAGAAGAGAATAAGGACTGGCGGTGGGCAGGAGCACAGGATGAAAAGTTTAAAGATTTTTTTTTTTCCTAACATACTAATTTGAGGCAAACAGGTTTTGTAGATATCCAAAGCCATCAAGCACAAACAATCCAATTTGCATTTAGCCTATTATTAGTTATTCAGAACCACTACTGAAAATTAAACTTTAGGTTCCTTAACTGTTTGATATTAAATATTTATAGATAAGAACTGCAAAGGAGAATGAAAAAAATCAAAATTCTCAGATATAGGCAGAATCTCTTGTCGAATGGGAATGAAATCTCTTCACCACTGTATTACAGGTATAACATTGTCAAAACAACAACAACTTTTTACTTTTTGTTTTCCCAGTTATCTTTCCATTTCTCAATTTTCTGCCACATCACAAAAGGAATTCAAACCTCAGCTGTTACAACAACACAGGCACGCCCTCTTGTGGTACAAAAAGAAACTGCCTGATCACACTGCACTCCAGCCCAAGGGAATCCTTTCAGAGGTTTTCTAGCTCTCAACCAATTCCTTGACCGTCTGCATTTTATAGAAAAAGAAAACAGTCACTTGAGGTCAAGCAAACTGCTTCCCGGAGGTATCAACCAGAGAACTGGGTCACATTTCAAGGCCGTTCACTGCCCACCACAGCTCCTGACCACACTATTCATTCTGTAATTTTTGGTACCAAATTTCCAATACTACATTTAAAGCAGATACCAACCACATATTACTAAAACATAAACCTGAAGCAACAGGGAGAACCTAATTTTAAATTCTACAGTCTTAATGTAGTTTCAAAGCAACTTTTTCAGTAACATTTCCAGGTTTAATACAGCATATCTGTGATCATTAACAAAACAAGAAAGTAAATAGTGGGCAAAATATTCATAAGAAAGTTCATTTTCCAACATGATCAAAAAGTATATGAACAGGATTCTGTTTTGTGTATCCCCAATCTATTTGTTCCCAAAAGTACATCCTTTAGGGCAGGCAGAAATAATTAGAATTTCCAAAGTAATGAAAGCGTCATCCTCATCAATGGATATGAACAATGGAATTAATACTTTGTGTTAATGGCTTGGGCTAAAATTTTTTAACTTGATTTCTGAACACCTTTATTATATATATCTTCTTCATAAATTTATAAAATTGAAAGTACCTTCCCCCCAAGGTTGTTTTAAAAGTTAAAACAGCTAAAAGATTAGGTAGTATTTTCTAATATTTACCCTTGTTATTCTCTTGGTACCAAAGAAATACAAATAACACCCTTTATTAATGGAAATGAAAGATCACGTAGAAAAAAATTAAAAGGAAATACTAAATTCACAAGCAAAATTTTTTCCAGTCCATAAATACCCCCCAAAGTGTCCAACAGTGACTTCACCTATGAAAGTGATCTTGCCTAATCAGGCTGCTGTGTCAGCAGATCATGCCAACTGCCACTTTCCTCCCCAATACTGTGTGTGTATCCTCCCCAAAGCTGGACGCTGAGTGGGTCTAGGAGGACCAGCTTTAAAGCTCAATCGTATGCCACATTCCCCTGAAAGGAGCTCCAAAGTGAGTTATGCTTTCCCAAATCGACAAGCAGAACGAAGCCCCTGAGCATCTGGTATCCCCCACTTCAGTGAGTGAAACCACCCCCTGCTCAGAAAGACCAAGGCAGAACTTGAATTTTTCTCCTATATTCTCCATATTCCACCTGTCACAAAGTCACATCACTCCCAGCTACTGAATCCTAACTCTATTCTCTCTTCTTAAGTCTAAGACTATAACTTTCAATAAAGCCCTTCACAATCCCCCCCTCAACCCCGGACTACAGCCAAGTTCTACCATCCGGAGTTTGGCTCTTACTTTCCCTGGCCCAAGGCCCCAGCCCTCTGCGTGTGTGTGCCTCTCCTCACTCAGGCAGGTCAGACGCCGGCTCCCACTCCAGTCCCTGAGTGTGTCCTCCTTTCATCTTTACCTTTAGGGTACCTAACAAACATTCCCTATAAGTCTCTGTTGAATAATGGACTTGCTTTGAGGGAGGGAAAAGGATTTGAAAAAGTACAATTTGGCTAAATAGCTGGTACTTTATTAAGAAAAATAACAATGAATTTCATCAAAGAATTGTTTGTTTCCAAAACAATTTTTTTTCATTTGCGTTAGACTTGGGCAAAATCATGGTTACAGTATTCTAGAATCATTGACTTTTCATTAAAATGAAGAAAGTTTCTACCTGAAAGACACTGAAACTCAACCTCCTACTTCAGATATGAGGACATTCAGGTCCAAAGTCATAAAATCACTAACCCCAAAGACTCTGATTTCTGGTCTGATGCATAAATGGCCAGCTCTCCGGCAGGAACTGTTCTGAAGGTTTCTCTTGGGTACTCTAGTCCCCCTGAACAATCTTATGCCTACATTATCGATGTCCCCACATATGTGGGAATGCACACAGATAGGTGGATACCCAAGGCCTAGAAGAACATGCCTCTCTGTATCTAAAAAATAAAAGGTGGTAAGCCACCATCAATTTCATTCCCGAAGACCTGAAGAGTAGCAGATAACCCACCCCCACAAATCTGAACTATTTTACAAGAATAGGATCGCAGCTGAATATGGTGGCACGTGACTTATAACCCCAGAAGCTCAGGAGGCAGAAGTAGGAGAATCACAAGTTCAAGGCCAGCCTGGGCAATTTAGTGAGACCGTGTATTAAATTTAAAAAAAAAAGGGGGGGGGGCTGTAGGTGTAGCTCAACGTAGAGTGTCCCTGAATTGAATCCCCAGTACTGCAAATAAATAATTAGAATAAAACAGAATCAAAATCTAAGAAGGTACAATTCTTCATTGAGGAGTGTTAGCAGCTACCAAGCATAACACCTATCATTGATAGCTGGTATTTCTCATGCATGTGTACATCTACCAATGGTAATTGAATTCTAGGAAAGACAACTACTACTAAAAATTTGTGTTAAAATTAGAATACAGCCAGGTGCAGTGTGCATGCCTGTAATTCCAGTGGCTCAGGAGGCTGAGGTGGGAGGATCACAAGTTCAAAGCCAGCCTCAGCAACTTAATGAAGCCCTCCGCTACTTAGTGAGATCATGTCTCAAAATGAAGAATAAAAAGGGCTGGGGATGTTTCTCAATGGTTAAATGCCCCTGGGTTCAATCCCCGTTACACACACATATAACAACAACAACAAAAAATTAGCATCCTGCAAGTATCTGGTCATTTACTAAGTCTCAACAAAGTACATCAAAGCAACCTACTACAATGAAATTAGCAGTATAGTCCAGTTCCCTGAATGGTCATCCTTCACAGAATTGTAAATTTTGAGTAGTTACCCATTTTTTGGTGACTTTATTGAGGAATGCCTACATACCATGAAAGCCATCCATTTTCAGGGTAGGATTTGAAGTTTTCCTAAGTTAGCGGCTGTACAAGCACTCCCAGGGTATTCACTCTTGCAGTTCCTCTCCATGCCTGTTTACAGCCAATCCACCACCAAACCCAGCACCAGTGACCACTGATATGCCCATGGTTTGGCCTGTCCTCAAACTTCCAGGTAAGTGGCACAGTACGTTTCATTCTTTGTATCTGGCTTCCCTCACTTGGCATACTATTTCTAAGGCTCATTTGTGTGGCACATTCAGTAGCAGAAACCAGGACTGGATTCCCCTTTGTAGCTGACCCGGATATAGCACATTCTGTTTACCCATCTACCAGCTGATGGATGTGGACTGGTTCTAGTTTTTGTCTACTGTGAGTAACACTGCTAGGAACATCTGTTTGGTTTCTGAATGGGTACAATTTTTTGTAACTTTGAAATGCAAGTGATAATAAATGATACATATCCAAAGTATACAACCTGATTAGTTTTGGTTTAAATACCACAAAACTAACAAGCATAATGCAGATAATGAATACATACAGCACTCCCAAATGTTTCACTGTGTTCCTCCCTTGGGAATCCTTTTTCCCCTTCTTTCTCAAGCCATCTTCAGGCAACCATTTAACTGCTCTCCATCACTGCACATTAGTTTGCAGTTTCTAGAATTCGATCTAAATGGACTCAGACAGTATAATGTTTCTGGAGGGTGTCTGACTTCTTTCACAGAGCGTAACTATTCTGAGATCCACACACATTGCCGCCTGTATCAACAGTCCTTTCCTTCTCGTTGCCGAGCAGCATTCTATTGTAAACCAAAATGTGCTTATCCATTCACCTGCGGAAAGACACTTAAATTCTGTACAGTTTTTGGCAATCACAAGTAAAACTACTATGAACATTGTATATAATCTCTACCTCAATATAAATTGTCACTTCTCCCAATAGCCCACCTAGGAATGGATTGGTGGGTCATGTTAAATATATGTCCAACTTTTTTACAAAGTTGCCAGACCCTTTTTCATTGTGGCTGTACCACTCGATACTGCTGCTAGCAACGTGTGAGTATTTTCCACATCCTGGTCAACATTTGTTCTGTCGATATTCTGAATTTTAGCCATTCTAGTGGTTGTGCACCAATATCTTATGATGACTTTGATCTACATTTCCCTACATTGATGTTAGTGCCTGCATAGTTTAGTGGTCACCCAGTGATCTGGGCAGTGGTGGTGCCCAGACATCCTGCACCTATTAGGCTTCCACGCACCCTGCAGATGGAGCTATGTTGGGGTTGATAAGAGCATTCATTCAAAGTTGCACCCACTTCTTGGCTTTCATTTTTTTTTGTATTTATTTTTTATTTTTTTAAGTGCATTTCAAGTCATAGTACATATATAAAGCTCAATTTTCCATCTCTCTGGTTGCAAACAAGATACTCACACCATTTGTGTCTTCATACATGCACCAGGGTAGTGATGTCCATCTCATTCAACTCTTTTTTGCTACTCCCATTCCCCTTCCCCTCTCTTACCTTCCCCCGTCCCATCCAAAGTTCCATTTCTCCCATGTTCCCCACCCCCATCCTTGGCTTTCAATTTTTACTGGACTCTCCTGAGCCGCCAAAGATGGGGTAGAGGGCTCATCTCAGTCCTTCTATATCTCTCTTATTTCTAAGATCAGTCTGCTAAATTTCTGGTTGATGGCTCCAAACCAGCAAATTGCAAACTCGATGTAGCAAACCTCTAGGTTTTCCATTATGAGGAAAGCATGCCACTTTGAACAAGCAAAGTTGTGGGGTTTACACTCAACCCTCAACCCTATTCCAAACACAGTCTATTAGTGTGGCTTATAAAGCTGTATTTTTCACCAACCAAGCCAGGGGATGGGGGAGAGCAGGAGTCCCAAGCATGAAGGCCACATATGCTCCCATTTTTCTTACTCAAAACAAAGCTCTAGCCTATCTGTAACACTCCTCAGTTTATTGTCTTCCTTTCAGGTTGCTATTAAGTACTCAGAAATGACAGTTTTGAACAATCTTGTTCAGTTTTCTACTTGTTTTATTGTGAAAGAAAACCACCTATCTTCTTCATATCATTATTAGTGGACATGACCTTGGCTACCCACTTTTAACTTCCTCAATTTCCACTAACATAAAGTAAGATTATAATACAAAAATAAAGAGTGAGTATAATTCCACTTCAAATATCAAATATAGAAATGCTCTCCAGGTCTATGAAATCTACAAAACATAACTTGAATATTTTCCTTTAAGAGAGCAACTCTTCCACAGAATCAGCATTTTAACATTACACTAAAGTACCAAATATCCAGATATTCAGTCATTTTGAGGCTCCTGAGAGATAAATTGATTTGACAGCTTGGACCTCAGCCAAGGCTCTTGACTACAAAGATCTACGTTCACCCAAATATGACAAATTCTGTGGTGTTATTAACAAAGCTTAACATCGGAAAAAAGCAAATTTTTGCAGATTCTATTACCATTATTATGTCCTATAATTACTCAACCCAGATTTTGTCACATTGTACTTTTCTCCAGCTTTTTCAAATACAATGACAAAATCCTCAAGCCTCATTTTCATTTAACACCATTCCTTCTGGTTATAAACCAATGCTTTACAGCTGACTATATTTTTTCACCTGATACCTCATTTGATCTTCCTAAAGGCTACATGTGGTAGCAGAGCAAATATTACCCTCATTTTATCCTGCTGGGACTGAAATTCAGAAGGATGAAGAGTTCCCAATCAAGTCTAAAATCTAGATGTGCTAACAATGTTTCATTGGGTGACTTTGGATATGTCTCAGCCTTAATTTCTTGAAATGTTTTAGTAACTTCCTTAAAAGTAAGGAAAAGATAACATAAAGCACATTTTATTCTTCTGAGCCACCCACAATCTGCCTTCTACTCCAAACTAAAGAAAACTGCTATGGGGTCAGAGCTCTCCCCAGAGCTGGGGTGCTGTACCTGGCTACTCTCCTTTGTTTACCTGAGCTTGGAGTTGCCTATAAATCCCCCTTTTTTCCACCTGCCTGTGACCATTTTTTTTTTTAATATTTTTTAATTGTAGATGGACACAATGTCTTTATTTTATTGCCTTGTATGTGGTACTGAGGATCGAACCCAGGGCCTCACACATGCGAGGCAAGCGCTCTACCGCTGAGCTACAATCCCAGCCCCTTGTGACCATTTTTTGTTTTCGTCCTTTAGTACCAGAAATGGAACTCAATCGGGGAAGAGAAAAAAATAATAAAGATGATACTTAAATTTATTAAAAAAATAAATAAAATAAAGGAAAATAAATTAGCCCCCAAACACCAGCTTTTTCAATACTTTCAGTTGAGAACTACTTTAATACATGTTCCCTTAGATTTTTAATTATCAGGATATGACTGACAATGGTAAACAAGAAGAAATAATGCCAAATTTCATGACTGCAAAGGAAACCGGCAAGGTCAGAGCCAACCTCTATTCTCATTCCTATTCATTTACCCCCACCACACACACACCACACACACCCAAAACACAATTCTATGAAATCCTCTAAGGAGGAAATCAGTGCTCCAACCCATGCAAATCACAGACAGACACAGCTGTTCTTAAACATCACAAAGCTGGTGGGCCATTTTAGAAAAAGAATTTGAACTTGAATACATGCCTTGGGAGAAACATCATGATTTCTCTCATCTTAGCAAAACCAAAAAAATCCTTGGGCCCCTCTTGTGGTTCCACAATTCCTCAAAAGGAGGTCTGTATTCACTCTTCACTTCCTCCCAATCCTCCTTTGAATCTACTGGCTTTGGTGCCTACCTATCTGCTCCTGTCAAGGTCACCAGCATCCTCTAAAGCCAGAGATTGGATTCTCAGCACACACCTGCCCTAGCCCATCAGCAGCACTGAGAAGGCTGGCCACTCCTTCCCTGAAACACTTTCTTCCCTGGTGTCTAGAATATCAGAGTGTCCATTCACTGTCCATCGCCCAACCTCAGGTGGCAGGCAGCCCCCCTTTTCTATCTGCATTCCTTCCCTTGGTGGTCTCAACCCTCCTGTGACCGAATTACAGCTAAGTGCTGATGACTTCAAGTTTCCTCTTCGACACTGACCTCCAGTCTCTGCCTATTTGGCTTTCTGCTCAGATGTCTACACAGGCATCTCAAACTACATGTGTCCCTAACTGCTCCTACTGCTGTTCCAAACTGGTTCCTCCATACCCCCACCCCCGCAACTCCACTCTTCAGCTGTTCTAGATGACAACTCGAGTCTTCCTTGACACCCCTTTTTCTCATCCCATATCTGGTTTCACAACATATAACTAGAATGCTATCATTTATCATCCTATCCCTTGTCTACGATCTCAGGCATCAATGTCTCAACCTGGTCACAGCAACAGCCTAGAATCAGGTGTCTCTCTGCGTCCACCCTTGCAAATGCTCCTATCCCAGAGGATTCAAATCACAGCTTCAAAAGAAAGATCAGGTCACTTGTCTTCCTAAAACCAACATTTTTGTTTCATTAAACATTCTTGTTTAATGAAACATTCTTGTTTCATTAAAATCCCAACCCATCACAATAACTACTGCTTATATGATTTGACCATCCATTTCCTCACATCTCCTTCTCTCCCCACTTCCCTCACCCACCCATCCCCATCCTCATCCTCTTCCTCCAGCAGGCCACGAAAGCTCCTGCCCTGAGGTCTCTGCGCTCACTAGTCCCTCTGCCTCCAACACTGTCCCCCAATTATCTTCAGGCTCTTTCCCTCACCTTCTTCAAGGCTTTGCTCAAACATCACCTTTTCAGTAAAGCCTCCCCTAACATCCCATTTATCACAGAGTCTCCAATCCTTGACGGCCTGACATTTTCTCGAACACATTTCTGTTCTCTAGAGTACTGCACATTTACCTAATGATTTGTTCTTAGTCTTAGTGTCTCCCTGCTAGAATGTCAACTCCACAAGGCAAGAAGCCTTGTTCACTTTGCTTCTGTATCACCAGTGCCTAGAATACTGTCTAGCACATGGCAGGTATTCCACAAATACTTGGTCAATCAAAGAATCTTATTATTAAAACAATATGGGTTTTTATTAATTGATCCATATGCAGACCAAAAAGTTGAACTACAGACTGCTAAGCAACAGATGACTAAGAATGTCAATCATATGTGGATACAGACCGGTTCTATCCAAAAGAAACATAATTCCAGTCACAATTTTAATTTTATAAGCAGTCACATGGAAAAAGTAAAACAAATGAAATTAATTTTAGTGATGTTTTAACTCAACATATGCAAATTATTATTTCAATGTAATTCAAAATGTATCAATAAAATATTGTAGTCTTTTGATATTAAGTCGTTCAAATATGGTACATATTTTATGCACAGCATATCTCAATTAGTCCTACCCATATTTCAAATGCTTGAAAAGTAAGTGTAGCCAGCGGTTACCATATTAGCATCGCTCTGAACCAACACTAAATAAACCCATTGTGGTGCAGAATGTCTTATAGATTTATGCACTATTTTTAGGATTCCAAAATAAGGCTCCGATGCAACCTCAGAGTTTACTAGTAATGTCAAAGCAGTTTTAAAGGATATCGCAAAAGGGATAATAGCTTTTATTCTAAGAAACCACTTATATCAAGTTAACTGACTGCCTTACACCTCACTCGGGTGTTTTGACTGGTAAGAATGAACACCCTTCTTCTCTAGTCTTCCATTAAGAAGCAAAGTTAAATCTGGAGAGTCTATAATCTTACCCACATTAGCACACACACAAAAAATCACTATCTTCAAATAGAAAGAACTATTAAAACGCAATTTCCACTAAACCGGTATTTATATTAGATTAACTGAAACTCATCCTGCATTAAAAGACAATCTTTATAGAGATACAGTTGCACTAAAAAAAAATTAAGTTGCCTTACTGATATATTTGGACCTCTACACTTCCTAGACTCTTATAGTAGGTGAAATAAAGCACTAAGGAGATTGCTTTGAAGTGTTAAATATATGCATTTGAGTCCTATGTTTCTTAAAAGCTGAACTATTACACGTAGAAAATGTTTTCATAACTTTTTTATCAGGGGATTAATTTCTCCCAGGATCCCATTATTTATAAATATTCAGTAAGAATTATCAGTGTAACTGCTACCATTTTTCAACAAGTAAATTTAAAGAACCCAATTAAGTGCATTACATTTTAAAATTTTAAAGTTCTGACATGTTACTTTTTTTAAAGTAGTAAAACAAAGTAGGCAGCATCTACTCACTGGGCTGTGAACAGGCTGTTATCAATCATCTCCTGCAAACTTGTGGCTCTGAGCTGGGCTCGGTGAGGCAGAGGAACTCCAAATGGCGAACACCCCAATCTTCCTAACCCTGAAAAGTATGAATAAAATGCATGTATGAGAAAGAAGACTTGCTAGACAGACCTGTAGCAAGTGACTACCTGGACAGGAAGTAATCTCTGCTTCCTCTTTTCTTTCTTTTAAATGAGGGCTCAGAGTTTAATTTGTGACCTGGAATGTTGGGTGACCCAATACTGCAACACTTGGTATCACAACTGCTTTTCTGTTTTAAGCAATCTCAGGGAGAAGCCTAAGTTTCCACAATAAAACATGCATCCTGCACTGTGACCTGATGGCTTTTCTCCTGGTCTGATCTTCTAACCAAGTAACTTATTACTCAAAGGAATAGACACTTTTGAAAGTGGAAAGGGGAGTTTCTGAAAGATTTACTTATTGTCCAAGTAAACTGATTTATGTTGATTTTATTCTAAAAAATAAAGCAAATGTGTAATTACTACATTAAAACAAATTTTAAAGGTTTCTTTTTATTATAAGACCACTAAAAACACCTAAACAGATTAATCTTGGTATATAGTCATTCACTGTAATCAGTTTCCTTTTTTTATATTTATTTTTTAGTTGTAGGTGGGCAGAATATCTTTATTTTATTTTTATGTGGTGCCGAGGATCAAACTCAGTGCCTCACGCGTGCTAGGTGAGCACACTACCACTGCGCCACAACCCCAGTCCATGTAACCAGTTTTCTTAACAGAGAATCTGTCTCTCATGTCATATCACCAGTATTTTTCCTAGAAAAACAATTAGTACATTCTCATTTTTTAATTTATCATAAAGTTGTCACTATCTTTTTCAAAGTTCCACTTTACGTTGAATGCCACTTTATGTCTCTACTGACATTATCTTTAACAAGATGATGCTCTTGGCAGATACTGAGGAACCACTATAAACTCAAAGCAAACTGCTAAACTGAATATTCTCAATTCTACATTTGTACCAAACTGGATATTTCAGCTTATTTTTTTTTTAATTTTTTAGTTGTAGATGAACACAATACCTTTATTTATTTTATGTGGTGCTGAGGATCGAACCCAGTGCCTCACACATGCGAGGCAAGCGCTCAACCACTGAGTCACAACCCCAGCCCTTAGATTATTTTTAGATACTGTCTTTTGCATAAATTGGTAGGTTTTTCTCCCCTCTTGCCCCTGCAATCCATTCAATAGCACACACTTCATCACAGGTAGTTTGTCCCCCCAATGCAAATCTCCCCGTCACTTCCCACCTTAAACATTTTCAAATGCTTACTCATTCTGAGATTTAATCTACAATCCCTAACACAGGCCTTCAAAGCCCTGCATGTCCTGGTCTCTTCATACCTCCCAGGTCACAGTGGCCTGCTGTCAAATCCCTCAAAGCACCAGTTTCTCCCCTGCCCAGGGCTTTTGCAGGACCTTCTCAGTCAGGACTGTCTCTTTATCCTGATGCCCTCATATGCCCCCCATTTAAATTATACCATGATATTCTTCTCTCTCAAAAGTATTCTACACTTTTCCTACTAAGCTTTCATCAAAATCTGTAGAAAACATATCCATAAAAACTTCATGGGCTGAGGGCTGGGGTTGTGGCTCAGCGGTTGAGCGCTTGCCTTGCATGTGTGAGGCACTGGGTTCGAGCCTCAGTACCACATAAATTAAATAAAGGTATTGTGTTCATCAACAACTAAAAAAAATATTAAAAAAAAAAAAAAAACAACTTCATGGGCTGGAGTTATATACCCAGTGGTAGAGCACTTGCCTAGCATGTCTGAGGCACTGGGTTTGACCTTCAGCATGATGTAAAAAGACAAAATAAATAAAATAAAGGCTTTGTGTCCATCTACAACTAAATACATTCTTAAAAAAAAAACTTCATGAGGATGTAGACATCATGCCTTTAACCATCTTTTTTTTTAATGACCACAGGTAAAATTTATTGTGCACCTGCCATGTACCAGTATCTCAGCTAAACAATTTACTGCTATGCTATGACATTAATCCCAAAAGTAACCCAATGAAGCACATACCGTAATCATTCCAAACTTACCAATGGCATTTAGAGGAATTTCTTGCCTAAGGCCACACAGCAAGTAAGTAGAAACTTGAACACAGGTCTTTTAGTCAGTTTTTTGCTGCTGTAACTAAAAGGACCCAACCAGAACAATTGTAGAGGAGGAAAAGTTTATTTGAGGTCTCACAGTTTCAGAGGTCCTAGTTCATAGAAGGCTGGGGCTTGAGGTGAGGCAGAACATCATGGCAGAAGAGTATGGAAGAGGGAAAAAACTCACCTGGTGATCAAGAAGCAGAGAGAAAGACAGAGAGATCTCCACTTGCCAGATAAAATATATCCCCTAAAGCCAGGGCCCCAATGCCCCACCTCCTCCAGCCACAACCTACATGCCTTCGGTTACCACTCAGGTAATCCTTATCACAGGATTAACTCACTGATGGTGTTAAGACTCTCACAACCCAGTCATTTCTCCTCTCACACATGAGCTTCTGGGAGACACCTCACATCCAAACCATGACATTCTGCCCCTTGCCCCCCAAAAGCCCATACTCCAATTCTATAGAAAGCTCAAGAGCACACCCCTCCTTGAGCTCATTTCAGTCACACCTTTGTCCCCGCTGCACCTCTGCAGGTACTCTTATTAAAACTGTCAATGATTTTCACCTTGAAATACTCAGCAGCCAGGAAGGAAGACAAGCACTTTAAATAAATTATTTCATAAATTTAAATGGTTTGTCACAACCATTATGAGGCGGATACCACCATTACCCAGAGAGATATCCTATGAATTTATTTGCAGCCACTTGGGCAAAAAGCAGCTCAGATCATTTCACTAAATCTAATGGTCAATTTCCAGTTCTTAGTTAACTGGACCTTTCAATGGTACTGACAGCTGATCACGCCTCTGTCTGAATACTTTCTCTGCCTGGTTTCCAGGCCACTACATCCTCCCGACTCACTCCTACTTCGCATCTGTTCCTTGGCCAGAATTCTCATTTTCCCAACTTCTGCAGGCTGTGACCCAGAGCTCCCAGTTCTCACGCTTCCCGTACTTCCCCCTCCTGGCCATTTCAACAGGTCTCATCACTTTAAATACCAACCACCAAAGCCCAAGCCTTCTCCCCAAATTCAAGATGCATGGGTTCAGCCACCTTCTTAGCATCTCCCTAGGTGTCTAATAGACATTCCACACTAGGCATCATGCAGTGCCAGACTGCAGATGAGCCCCTTGGGCTGACACACTATGACAGGCTCTCCGTCTCAGTAAATGACAGTTCAATCCTCAAGTTATCATGAACTTTTCTCTGGCTCTCTCTCTTAAAAATACACCTAAATCCCAGCTCTTCCTCCCCACTTCCACCCACTCCTGCCATTCGCACCTCCTCCTTCTCCATCTGGAATACTGCAAGAGCCTTCCAGCTAGTTCTTCCCTTCCCTTACTGTACACTGCTTTCAAAATGATCTTGGAGAAACAAAGTCAGATCATGTCACTCCTTTGCTCAAAACTCACCAACTGCACCCCTTCTCGTTTAGAGTAACAGTCCTGCCAATAGCGTATGAGGTGCATGACTGGCCCCGTGTTACCTTCTCCCTTGCTTACCCTACTCTTGTCCCACGACCTCCTAGCAGCTCTTGGAGGACATGGACACACTCGTGCTCATGCTGCTCTCTCTTTAGAACATGCTTCTCCACAGACACCTGCGTGGCCCACACTCACCCACCCACTTCAGGTGCCAAGCTCCAGTGCCCACCTGCCCGGGAAGCCTTCTCTGGCCATGCTCTTACATGCTACTCCTCTTTACCAGCATCACATTTTATATTCCCTAACCCTGATTTACTGTGGTTCAGATTCACTCACTCGTTTCTATTCCCTCCACCACGTATGTCTCTTACTCACCCCACTTTTCTCTCTGAAGAATTTAAGCTCCTCAAGAGGAGAAATTTTTTGTTTAATCCAGTATCTCCCTGTTGACAAGAACACAGCTAGCACATGACAGGCCCCTGATACATATTCAATAACAAAAGGCTGGAAATGATCTGTTAATCCTACCCTGGGTGGACGGTTCAACTCTCTCTCCAGACCTGCTGTTCTCAAAAGCATGCTCCTGGAAAGCACAGACCATGTCGGTTACAAATTTTGCACAATAATTTGCACAAAGTCTTGTCACTGTTGATCATATCTGCCTCTCCAATTTTAGTTTCCCTGTATTATAAGGATGCTACTAACTTGAGGAATTAAGTAGAACATTTTAAAATATGACCTTCAACTCGACTTACCCCACAACTGCCCAACTGCTTCCTTCTTGGAGGGAGGTGTATGTCTACTTAGTAATACTTTGCCTGTGATTCTGATGGAGGATTAATATCCAAAATATATAGAGAACTCAAAAAGCTTACCACCAAAAAAGCACAACCCAATTAATAAATGGACAAATGAATTAAACCATACTTCTTGAAAGAAGAAATACAAATGGCCAACAAATCTTTGAAAAAATGCTCAATATCTTTAGCAATTTAGATGTATATCAAAACTACACTGAAAGTTTATCTCATTCCATTTAGAATAGCAGCGATCAAGAATACAAAGTCATAAATGCTAGAAAGACTATGGAGAAAAAGGAACACTTACACAGTTGAAGGAGTGTAAATTAGTACAACCATTATAAAAATCAGTCTGGAAGTTCCTCAAAAGACTAGGAATGGAACCACCCTATGACCCAGGTAGACCACTACTTGGTAATTATCCTAAAGAATTAAAGCCAGCTTAGTATAGTGGTACATACATACCCATGTTTTATGGCAGCACAATTCACAATATACAAACTATGGAACCAGCCTAGGTGTTTGTCAGTGAATGAATGGTTAAAGAAAATGTGGAATATCTACACAATGGAGTTTTATTCAGCCGTAAGAATTAAATTATATAATTTTCAGGAAAATAGATGAAACTTGAGAACATTAAGTGAAATAAGCCAAACTCAGAAGGTCAAGGGTCATATGTTTTCTCTCATATGTGAAAGCTAGAGAAGAAAAATGAAAAGAAGGGAGTGGGGGCAGGTCTCAAAAAAATCAAAAGGAAATCAGGAGAGTATAGGAAAGGGACCAGAGGGAGGGAGGAAGTGAAAATACTAGGAATGATACTGACCAAATTATATTGTTGTATTGTATACATGTATGAATATGTTACAATGAATCCCACTGTTATGTATATTTATAATGCACCAATAACAAAATACTTAAAAAATATGCTGCCTGTAAGTATGGTCTTAGAGCTACACCAGAGCTCACATTGCTCTTATTATTTGTTGCACTGACTATACAGAGACTTTGTAGCTATGCAGATGCTTAACAAGGTTGTAGGAAAAAGAGTGAAGGAGAGTCTAGCTGTGGTTGTATTCTTTCCACAAGGCTCTTCTATAGTCCTCTGGAGTGCAGTTCTAATGGTCTGAACAACTCACTTCACCACCTAGAGTTTTCAACTTCCTCATCATGACCAAGTCCATCTGCCAAGAGCTAGACAACACTCACAGGGGGACAGTGTGCATTCTATCTTTAACCCCTAGACTTTAAGCCTCCACTTGTTCTTAGTCCATAGTATCCACTGAAAACATTTTTGTCAATCTTTTTATCAATCTCTATGTGCTCAACTAAATTTCACAGGTAAAAGTGGAGGAAGTTGAATTTTGGCCCAATTATTCTACTCTTGAACACTGAACACTATTAAACCTTGTTTTACTTTACAAAGGTATTCAAAATCATTTGCATTATTTTCTGAATTATCATCAACCTATAGTTTAATGAGTAGGAACTACACATTTTTAACACATTATTTAGCTTTTTTCTTAAGAGTCAATAAAAATCAACACTTATAAAATCAGGATATGAAATACTTATGATCCCAGGATACCTACAAATATTATCTACATGACCTAGTATAAAAATTCTAGAATAGTATGTTACCAATAACATAAAAAATGAAGAATTAAACTTTCAAAATCCTAGGCATTTAATCTACATTATCACATTTAATCTTCATAAAAAAACCTTTATAATAATAAGTACATATCATCACACTTCAAAATTACCCAAGTTGTCTCCCTAAAGCCCAGGAGCACATCTTACACTGCTGGTTAGCTGTGATTTGGCCTAAAAATCAAAAATTGTCAGTTTTTTACCATTATGAACAGATGATAATTAGCACCTTAATAGAACTGCTGTATCTTAAACCTAAAGGGCAAGCCAAGTTGTAATTTTCTTGTTAATTCACCCAAGCAGACCAAAGGAATACAGCATTCTTAACAGAAACTGCACTATTATGTCCATACTAGAGTTTTTCAGTTTAGATTTTCCTGGAAAAGATGGATAGTTGGCTATATTTGTCCCTCAAATATCTCAGGCACAAGCTATTTCTTCCATGTCATATTTGTTGGAAAGACAAGTTACTTCCGTTGTAAAAACCTGTATTAATGAACACAAGCCCTGAAAAAATAAAGCTTCTATTGTTGCCCTTCGCTGTGAACATGAAGTAGACTTCTGTGTGAGTAAAAATATTAACCCAGCTCTTAAAAAGTTCCATGAAGAATGTTGTTTGCTTCCTTCCAAGCTTAAAAGCTTCACATTTATCACCAAAATGAAGTATCTCCACTGTAGTCATTTGTTAGAAGACTTGAAGGGGAACAGAATAAAATTGGCCCCCATCCAAAAACCATACTGACATCTAATATTTTGCAGAAAATAAAATCTAACAGTCCTATTAACAAGGATAACTTTTTCTAAACTCCTTGCTTGTAGTACAGCTCCAAACAGCATAGCCCTGGATTCAGAGGCCCCTGAACTCCTTTCCACCCACGTGCGCCATGCCTGGGTTGCGCGTCTCCTGACTCTGCCTTCAGAGAATCTTATCCACTGAGCTGCACTCCCAGAGCCTTTACACAAGTGTGGCTGAAGATATTTTTCACTAGGTTTGTTAAACAAAGAGCCACGTGATAAATTTCTGCTCAAGTTTAGTTCCAGGAAATGTTTGGTTTCTGCAGATGTTTACATGCTTCTGGTTGTCAGAACAGGAAAGCTATAGAATTCTGTGTTTCTTCCCCTTGCTTCAGTAATAAGAAAGTATAGAATCCAATCTGCTGTCCAAATCTGTAAAATGTCCACACAGAACATTTAATCCTTGGGCTTTTTTGGGTGAGGCTGATTGTATTTTTTATAGTTATTCACCTTCTGGCCTGAAATGTGCAAATTACTTTAAGTGTTTTCAGGAGCATGAGAAGCTGCAAAATTTAAAATGTAAAAACACCATATATGAATGCTGACCTGTTTATAAGTTCCAGAATAAATGGAAGAAAGAAAATAAGATATATAACTCAGAATCACATTCTTTGTTACCCATAAGAACTCTTCCTCCATAAAGAGACAAAACAGTCCTCTACTATCTTTATTCAAACCCTGTTTGCTAGTTGGAATAAAACACTCAAATAAAACACTCAACTCTTTGGTTGACTTTCCCTAGCAACTCTGAAAATCCTGAAAGGTTTTACAAACTGTATCAGTAAGAGGTTCTTCAAATACCATTCTGAAAATTAAAATCATTTTAGAAAAGCAAGCTAAACTGGCTTCATGACAGGTGTGCATTCTCACACACTCTACAGCAACCAGTGTGTGTTACCTGGGGGGCTACTGTTAGCAGCAGCAGTCAAGGACTGACTAGTCCTTCAAACTACTGATATTCTCAGGGACTAAAGTATCGATCAAAATCTTGAAGGTATTTATTCATTGTACAGTATGTATACCCCACCTCCTCAAAATGCAAGAATTACAATAAAATCACATTTTATAACTACAAAAATTCAGACCAAAAAAAAAAAAGCATTCTAGAAGTTAAAACCAGAGCCTTAAACTCTAAACAAAAAAAGTTTTAAAGCACACAAATTTATAGGACAGAGGGTTACTTACACTGAGTCACAAACTTGACACTACATTCTCTGGTAATAAAACAAAAAGGGGAAACTAACACTGAATATGATGGGAAGGTAAGTATAGGGAAAAATATAACTTGTCTTGGTACTCAAATCTGAAAAGTATTTTTCTAACATATCCTTCTATAAGCAATAAACTGGGGTCTTCAATATTATCCCTGAAAGATATACTGATTGGTCCATCCAGAAGTTACTTACAATAAAGAGCATATACCATAAAAACAGATAAATAAAAAGTTTAGAGAGTCTTGTCCACTGGAACTTTCTATATTGATGAAAAAGTCATATCAACGTTACCAAATACAATAACCAGGAACCTTATATGGCTAATGTGACTAAGAAACTGTATTTATTTATGCTGGAGATAGAATGCAGGTCCTCACACTCTACCACTGACCTATATCCCCAGTTTTGAATTTTTCTTTTTATTTAATTTTAACAGTCATATTAGAATAGTAAATACCCACTGGACAGTAGAATCTAAACCTTAGATTCTACTAAATAGCAAAAACCATTTTGATACTGGAAATTTTATAATAGAATATGACAGTTTTTTAAAAAGATGGCATATATTTATGTTCAAACTTGTAATATTCATAGCTGATATTATAGTATTTATAGTTGATGAAAATGAATATTCTAATAGGCAAAATTAGAGATTGCAGGTAATAAGTCAGAGTTATAAACTTAGAGCAGCCCCAATAAACCTTTTATTTCTGTATTTTGTTTGTAGGCACTGTGCAATGCCCATGTGGGACTTCAAACCATAGATACATTCTGAGCTACCCAATTACCAAAAGCCACACATAGCAGCCACCTACCCAGGAAGCACAAAAGAAAACAAAGTGCCAACAGGTCAGTTTCTGGTGTTTTTCTCTTCTCTGGAGGAGCCCTCACCAAATCCACAGGCCATCCAGGAACTATTTCTCTGGCATCCAGATGACCGTTCAGGGGTACAGCTGTGCCAGCTTAAAAGCCTCGCATCCCAAAGAGGAACCAATGTCATCTAACTGTCTCAGCAGAGCTTCCAGAGTTCCCACAGAAGATATACCCTCCACTTCTGAAAAGTGAGTACACCCAGGGAAGCTTAAAGCTACAGCTTCTAATCATGAATTTAGAGCTCAGGTATAGTTCTTCCCATATCAAGATACACTTAACCAATAAAGATCATAGTTTACTAGCAACATAGTTGACTTGAAGTTCATCCAAGTTGTCTTTACAGAACCATAAATGGTTTTGCTCTTCTTTAGCCACCTTCATATTAAAAGAAAAACCCAACATATCAGAAATAGGAACGAACTTGGGTTAGCTTCATAAAAAAACTAACCAAATCACATTTAATTGCTAAATAAAGGCGTTTTTCTTTTAAAAGCTAGGAAATGCAATGAAGGCAACTACAATTATCACTTTATTCAATAATGTGATAAAAATTTCAGTGAATATAATAAACAGACAGAAATGAAATATAAAAAATGTAAATAAAACTGTCTTTACCTTTAAGTGATAACTGTTTATTACAGAATTATGTAAGAAAACTATCAGAATAAAAAATAAGTTCATTAATGTTACAAATATAAGCTCAACATATGAAAATCAGTAATTGTTACAAGCCAAAAATTAGTTTGTAATTTTAATAGAAAAGAATATCACTTCAAAGTGTCAAATGAAACTATAAGCCTAATTTCAAGTCAAGAAATACACTATGTTTATGGATGAAAGACAGTAAATATCCCTAACTTGTACTGGAATTCACTACGATACCAATCAAAAATCTCTACAGGGTTTTTCATAAATCATAGTGAGTTGATCCTAAAGTTCACAAGAAAAAAGGGCCAAGGATATCTTTAAAAATTTTGAAAAATCAGACAATTTGCCCTTCAGATATTTAAGATATATATTAAACCGTGGCAAATAAAACAAAGGAAATAGAAAATAACCACACCCAGAAAAAAACCCATGTATGTTCAGAAATCTGCTATGTGGTAGCAGAAGCAATGAAGCAGGGAAGGAATGAACTGGTTTTCCTGAGACACAGACCACCTGTAAGGAATGAAAATTGCATCCTTGTTTCATACCACAGAGAATCATTTCCAGGCTCATCAGAGACTTAAATATGACAACAAAACTTAGAAAAATTTCACAGAACAATTTCCTTGGGATGATGAATAATTTTTTAAATAAAATGCCAAAAGTAGAAATAAAGTAAAATACCAATAAATGTGTTTTAGATGACAATCAATGCAGAGTGAAAAGGCAATCTAAGGAATAGGAGAAAAAGTATTTACAAACCATATAAGAGATAAGGGGTTAAATCATCGTCATTGTCACCGTCATTTATTCCAGCTCCAGAAACTGTCTCCTATCAATAACACCAATAAACATAGTTTAAAACTTATCAGTCACCAGGTACTATGTTGGTTCCTAAGACAGAATGGTAAACAAGAGGAAGTTCCTGTTCCCACAGAGCTCATAGTCAACCGTGGTTCTGACAAATAAACTATTACAACAGTGTGGTAAGAGGGCTGGGAGATCAGGGAGATCTAAACTGAGGCCTGAAGGATAAGAGTTAGCCAGATGCCTCTGTCTGCAAATAAGAGAAAATCTCCAATCAAGCAAGATACAGTATCTTCACATAACAAGAAACCCCAAGGAAGGATGGCTCAACACTGCCAGCCAAGGCACAAGTCCCAGCTGTCCTTCTGTTCTTCCACCCTTAGTGTGGGAACTGGCATCTGCCTAGCTCCCTTCATGGCTGCAAGATGGCTGGCGCTCAGCCCACAGTGGGAAGAACTTCCCACGAAACTGTCTTATCAGGAAGGAAAACCTTTTCCAAAGCTCCCCACAGACTTCTCC